>CM046840.1:11344448-11406948 GCA_025618425.1 Heliocidaris tuberculata
TTAATGAAAGGTATTTGATAAACCTAAATTTGAAAGAAATTATATATTTCATATTTATACCAATATACCCTAAAAAGTATTGGTTAACATTTTCCCCCGACAAGAGGGGCTCAACTTGGGTAATAAGTTTAGAATAATGATTTCTGTTTTTATCATAATTAGGCAAAATACTACCCATGCAAGTAGAACATACAAGACCCCTTTCACACTCCCTGTTAGACCGCTCCGAGTTAGACCGCTCTAGAGGAACGGTTCTTGAAGAACGGTTTGATTACTTTCACACTCCGCGCATTTTTTATGTCTCAAATCGCTTAACGAGTCAAAGTAATCTTGTTGCTATGGCAGCTCAGGTCAGCGGGTCAATTTTTTCGCGCGGAATTCAAACCGTATACTGCCTGCCTGATGCATTTCTCGCGCAACACACACACACTAAAGGCGGATTCACACCGAATACGACACACGACACACGACACGACAAAACGAAATGAACGACTTTCTGAAAAATCGCTCTAATGCAAACCCTATGGCACCGTGCACACCTGCCACGACATTTTTCGAAACGTCGTGCACGACGTTTTTAGGGGTTTTTAGTCGTTTCAGAAAATCGCTCAGTGAGCGATTTTCCCTGCACGACAAACGACATTTTGGCCACCAACCAATTAGCGTGGAGGATTTGCAGTGACGTCATATTCATCCAAAGCCGCTAATTGCATTGCAGAAACTTTCACTTCTCCAGCAGCTCTTATCTCTATGGAATTTTACGTGTAAATTATTTTATCGCACCGCACAAAAAGTACCATAGAGCTAGCTATACACAAAAACACAGCATCTGTTATGTTTTCGTCAAGTCCAACCAAAACGAGAGACCTAAGTTACTTAGATCTACTTGTCTGATTGATCCTTTGGATGAAAGGTTGCTGAAAGTTTATCTACGGTAAGTAACACTAAGACTAATTAGATGAGAGGTCTATAGACTCTAGTCTATATTTTATCAATGCTTGACGAACTTAACAAAGGCCAATGCTTGATCAACTTGACAAAGACCAAAACTAACGTTTACAATAACATTAACAGTAAGTTTAGAGAATCTATCGTCTATGACTATAGGTCTAGATCTAACTTAGACTGCGGAGAGAATAAATGGTGGCTAAACTTAACTTTACCTAGCCCTAAGTTAGGCTAGGTTATGAGCAAATTCAATGAGTAAAAGTTAGATCTAGATCTAGAGCTAGATCCCTGGCTCCAGATCTAAGTTAGGTCTAGCTGTCTAGATATATTATAGGCCTAATTCCTAACAACATGTAAACTAAACTAAACAAGGCCTAACTGTTAAAGCTAAACCCCAGCCCGGTCCCAGCCCCAGGACCATTACAGGTCCAGGAGTCCAGACTCCAGGCATTGTATCTTGAGGCCGGGGGGGGGGGGGGCATGGACATGGTATGGGCATCATTCCGTTTAAAATCAGAGCTAGCCTATGCCATGGTCTGCATTATAATGGTCTAGTGTCTGTAAAATCTACAGAGAGAGAGAGAGAGAGACCCTCCCCCCCCCCTACAAATTTCGAACCTGTCAGTGTCACTGACTGTTAACGTTAATACTAGACCATCTACTCAACTGGACATGATTTAGTCTCATTGTTGTTTGTTATTAATTTGAGCCTAATGTGGGGGAAGGGGGGGGGGGCTTGTATTGTACTTACTAAGCTGTTAATTCTACTACTAGATCCAGATCTAGAGCCTAACGTTAGGCCAAATAATACTATGCCATGGTCTAGATTCTAAGTTAGGCAAGAGTCTAATCTTTAGACTCTAAATTTAAGATATCTAACATCAATTTACATCATACATGTCACTGACTAACATTAGATCTAGAGTTTATGTAGATCTAGAACTAAGTTAGAGACCTTTTTCTTATTTGTAGGTCTAACATTTAGATCTAACAGTTGGTCTTAATCTTAAACTCACTCCTCCAGGCTCCTTATCTTTTTGTTTTATTATTTGTTTGTTTTAGGTAGTTTTGATTCTTTTTGTTTTGATCAAAGCAGTTCCAGTAGATCTAGAAGCAGTCTAAGTTACAGGCCAATAAAATAATTTTTAAAAAGGGAGAAATAAGAATAATCATTAGATCAATTTGAGATATGGCAGTATTGGTAAAACTGAAATTTTCAGAGAGAATTTTTTCATTAGGGCTACAATTCCGAAACAGGGATGTCAAAGATCTAGCAGTGGAAGATTTAGGGGGCATCCCCTTTTTGCTTTTCAGAGAATTTGAAGGAAAACTGGACCAAAAAAAATAAAAAATAAAAAATAAATAAGATAACCTTTATTTTTCTTTTCTTGTCAGAAAGTTTTCTGAGATATGTGCCCCCCCCCCCCCTTGACAAAATCCTGATTCCTGGATCCGCCTCTGGATCTAGAGTAGATGTATATGTATTATGTACACTTGCTGTTCATAAACCCCTAAGTCTACATTGAGAAAAAGGGGCGAATCCCAACATTTGTTTGAGTGGGAGTGTAGTAAGTTGTAAATCAAATTATATGTCACTATGGCCTTTATTATGATTTATCCTTTGCCATTTCGCTATATAAACTCTTGATAAATTGAAATAGGTTAAATTTTATGTTTCACTTTTTTTTTCAAGTTGAATAATTACATAAATTTCTATCATAAGACTTACCATTCCATTTGAGATGAGACTAAATGTGAATTTCTAATATGAAATAAAAGTCCATTCCATGAAGAAATATTAAAAGAACCTTATATATTTATGAACCTGTTTATTTGTAGTCTTATGGTTTGTTACTTTCTCCATCTATTTTTTGCAGCATAAAAGAATGGGCCCTCAGGATTAAACACTGGAAAACCAGGCTAATCTCTGTACAAACATGAGGATATTAAGGGCGAGACACATTTGCTGAAAGATTGCCAGCAAGCTTGAAAGATCTGGTAATTATTTTGTTTCATTCAACTCTAAAATGAAGTTAAAGATTCGTTTGGAGATGGAAACTGATAAGTAGTTTTTGTATAGATACTTTACATACAGTACAACATCCCCCATCAATTATGTCAATATAAATAAGACATAAAGCAAGTCAGAATTCATCTGGTCAAATAATTTATTTACTACTTTTATTTTTTAAATCATTATTATTCTCAGCATTGCTATTTTGTCTTTTAAAGTAAATTATTATTCTTTTTAGCAATTTCATTTTGCTTTGTTATTTCTTATCCTGGCAAAACTACAATAATGATCTAAATTCCTTTCTTACTAAATTTACAGGAGAAAGTGCTGGATGTAGTTTGGTCAACATACAGGCTTGTTTCATGCAGTACAAGAACATGAGGAAGAACGAGGGAAGAGAAGTAGAACTGGTGCCATCATCATTTCAGGTCATCACACACCTGTTTCCCATCCTCAAGGAAAAACACTTACTAACGTACTAGTATTGTTGATTTCACATGCTTACCTAAGAGAGTAAGTACAATTTTATTTATACAATCCAATTGTTTTCCCAATGCATCAATTCATGGAGACTGGGGATGGGTGTTCATTCAAAGTCATGTCAATTAGTTGTGCTGCTTTGTTTTAACAGGGAAATAATTTATACCCTGATCTTCTATTTACAAACATAAGCTTTGTCATGGTCCTACACAACGATAGCATTTAATACATAAACACATCATGCATGCTTGTGTTATAGTCTCTTGCTATGTTAGATGCTATTTTCTCATCTTATTAAATTTCTGTTCATTCAAGAAAATGTTGAGTAATTTTGATTTATGTGTTTTATGAATTGTATCTCAAAAATGTTATACAACTATACAAGTCACTTTGTAGCTATGATGTAATGCTTGTTGTTAGGAAAGCTATATCATTGTTTAATTGTTTTATTATTTTGCAGGGTATGTACACACCTACAAGAGATTGTACCTGGTAGCTGATGCAAAAGGATGCTCACAAGAACAAGAGGGAGTCGAAGGGAATGAACTTGATGCCATTCATCGTTCTCAGATAGCAGTGTCTCTCCCCAGTCCATCGGCTGCTAATATTAATACTACCTGTGTCACCACACCCTTCCTTGTAGTTCCTAGCAGTGGCGGATCCGGGGGGGGGGGGGGCCAGGGGGCCCGGGCCCCCTCCCCTGGGACCAAAAAGGGGCCCAAAAATGCTGTGGACCTTTTTTTTTTTTTTTTCTTTTTTTTTGCTTGTCAGAAAATTTTGTGAATATTGAGCCCCCTCCCTCAAGAAATCCTGGATCCGCCACTGGTTCCTAGTACCCCAGTACCCCTTGCTCCCCCCTCCCCTCGATCCTCAAATGATCTCACAATGGCATAACATAGTCCATTCATTTTAGTATTTTGAATAACAGTCTTGCCCCCATGAAGAATTTTATTTCACAGCCCCTACAACTATCTTACTTCTCTTCTTTAATTTAACTATGTTATGCACTACCACTGGTTAGAATGTTATTTAGTCTGCAATTATAATTAAATTCTTCAGTTGGGCTTTTCAAAGTTTTGTCAAATCTCTATTTCAAAATTTAACTGTGGTTAATGTCGTTGAATATCAATTTATGTTCCCCTCCCCATACATAATCATTGCAGTTAGATGCATCTTATTAGCAGTATGTTCCATGTATTCTGGAAGGGGGGGGGGGTGTATGAGCTAATTGTATTTGCTTACTACATCATACATTCTTGGGGATGAAGTCCATTTACACACTGAAGGAGCTTAAACTTACCTGAATACAATACTATAACTGAAAATATTTACATCATTTCTCAATACTGTTTTAAAGGAAAATCTATACTGGTCTATTTTTTTGTTAAAGGTGCTTGTTGTAGAAATCTATCTCATTTAAAGTTTTGAATCACAGTATTAAATAACTGTTTAAGTCTTTTAAATATTTGTATTGTTTAATGATAATCTTTCCAATTATATTCATTTTTTTTCCAGCTCTCAAACAGAATACAATGGGTACTGAACAATTTTGAAAGAGAGAGGGGGAAGGGAATAGAGATAGAGAGAGAGAGAGGGGGGGGGGGGGGAGAGGGAGGGAATAGAGAGAGAGGGGAATAAAGAGAAGAGAGAGAGAGGGAGAAGAAATAGGGAAAGACATTTAAAAGTGTGTATTTTTTCAATGCAACTTTGAAAACGTATTCTCTGGAGTCATTTAAAGATTTTCCATAATATGGGGCAAAGTATTGCTTTTGTTTTGTTGAAAAATATCAGATTTTTTTTTTTTTTTTTAATCAACCATGAGTGTGTTTTGAGATAACTGGCACAGATACATAGAATATCCAACAATACCGACAACTTCCCCCCTGTATTTACAATTTGAAAGAAAGGAGAAACTTGCAAGGTATGCGGTTGTGACTGCGATTTTATTTGAGGTATATTGGTATGGAAGTGAGTATACTTGATAGAATGTGAAGTAATAAAACAAATCAATTAGAAAGGAGAGGGTGTGTGAGGAGTCCTATCATATCGCAACCTCCCACTTAGCCATTTATTTATTCCCCCCCCCCCCCCCCCGGTAGCTGCACCAAATCCAAATTGCATAGATATTTTTTTTTTTAAAGTTTGGGGAAAATGTGCATATTACTCATGTTACTAGTATGTCACAGAAATAAGGTTATGACCATGTGTCATAGACGATCTACTCGTCATAAATGGAAAACAAAAATTTCCGTTAGACTTGGTCCAGCAAGAAATTCAAGTAGATCTACTCTCCTAATGTCTGGTACTCGTATTCTAGATAATTATAAGCCTGCACCACTTTTTTCAATTAAGGAAATATATTTTTCAGATCATTCTGTCTCTAAAACATGGTCAGTCGTGAGTGTATAAAACAAAACTGCTTGAATTATTCCGAATAGACGACAAAGATCATTTTTTAAAAATGTATTTAAAATACTCACACGATATGAAGAAAAAAAAACCGCAGCTATGATTATTCCGAATAGAAAACGGCAAATATCACTTTTGTAATTTCTCAACATGCGTATCCGGACAACTACCCCCTGGACAATTACCCCCCGGACAACCACCCCCGGAAAACCACCCCCTGGACGACTACCCCCCTAGGACAACTACCCCCCAGGACAACTACCCCCTAGGACAACTACCCCCCAGGACAACTACCCCCAGGACAATTACCCCCCAGGACAACTACCCCCCAGGACAATTACCCCCCGGAGTAGTAGGAAAGTACGGGTTCTGGAACACAGCAATTTAAACAGAAAAATAGTGACTTAAGTCACTATTTTTAAAACCTTTTTTAAAAAAATTGGCACGATGCCAACGAGCCTTCGGGGCTCTTGACCTTTGACCTCATTCGTGGAAATTGGGGGATTCCCCGAGGAGGGTCAGTTTCTGGCCCACAGCAATTTAAACAGAGAATAGTGTCAATAGTGTGAAATTTTAATGAGAAATTAAACAGCAACCAGGATCTTCGGGAAGATCCTGGGATTCCCCAATGGCTTTAAAACATTCTTGGCTCCGTGCCAAAACACTTATGGAGCGTTGGATGTTCCTGCTTTTTCAGGAACAAAATTTGGTTTTCTAAAGAACGTCAGGGCTTCTCTTACGGTGTCTTCGACGTGTTTTCTGGTTTCGACGATAATATCATTTTTCATTTCTTGAAACTTGTTAAATTCTGTCATGATGGCTGAAAACTCTTTTTCCGATATTCCGCCATCGTTCAACGCTTTAGAGACGTGTTCGCTTATCGAGTTTAATTTTGCATCGGCGAGGATCGCAATTTTCTCATGTTTCCGAGCTTTTAACGAAATCTTTTTACTCCCGTATTTTCCTATAAAGCTTAAAACACCGGTGCCTAAGGCCACGCTTTCTAAGATCACGACCGCTGGAGCAGCCACGATCGTCGACAACAAGCCAATACCGGCAGCTCCCATGCCCATGCTCAGAGCGATGAGAACGATGTCTGTATTGCGGATCCATGTTACAGCTCGTTGATAGTTTTCACAAAGTTTACGACGTTTATTCCTTTCTTCTTCCAAGGAGAGATGAATTTGATTGATTTTCTGAAGACGGTAATCGTGACCGGTCTTATAGCGTAGGCTCGTACCTTCGGTACTCGTACTGCTATTGCTAAGCTTCGCAATTGTCTCATTTTCCATTGCTTATTTATTATAAGCATACTATTATTTTTTAAATTTATATCACATATCTAGCTCGATTAAGAGAGAAACGATAGCGTCGTTCAAGACACGAGATTGGACTTGGTTTTCAAAATTAATTCTGCTATTCAGAGCGACTTCTAAGGGAGGATCATATATCTGGGTATGAGAAAATTCTCCAGGAAGTTTGGTGATGGAATGATCAATACGTTCACCATTGACTAAAATACCTACAATAGCAAGAAGCGAAGAGTCGGATGAGTCACTGGACAAGGAGAGGCTGCCTCGAAGTATCCTGCCGGAAATGGGCATGCAGTACCCTGCCACTGCAGGAGTTTGTTTTCCAGATCCGAAGGACCATTTGTACTGGCTTCGATAGCCTAAGTTTTGGGCCCAAACGGCGATCACGGGTTTGCGAGAGTCCACATACCGTTTGTTTGCCGCGTCCTGATCATTTTCTGGGTCTGTCAAATGCGCTATCGTATTGTTATTCATGTCCAGGGTTCCATACATCGCATCTCCAGATTTAGTTACTTTTGTATCTGCGTAGGCCTTGGTGGAGGCATCTTCTAGGTCTTCTGGGTTAGCCAGGTTCGTTATTTTATTGTTATTCATATGCAGATTTCCAGACATTGTATCTCCAGATTTAGTTACTTTTGTATCGGTGTAGAACTTGTTGGAGGCATCTTCTAGGTCTTCTGGGTTAGCCAGGTTCGTTATTTTATTGTTATTCATATGCAGATTTCCAGACATTGTATCTCCAGATTTAGTTACTTTTGTATCTGCGTAGGCCTTGGTGGAGGCATCTTCTAGGTCTTCTGGGTCTGCTAAATGCGTTATTTTATTGTTATTCAAACTCAACTCTCCGGTAATGTTGTTAGAGCCGTCTCTCTTTAAAAAATTATTGTTGATGTACCTTACGGAAACTCCGGGTTCTACGACGACTCTCTGACTCGAACTGTGTCTTCCAAATTTATCGACTGGCATTGTTCCTTTATTGTATTATATATAATATTTATCATTTTTAAATTGCTCAATGCAAGTCGTTCATGATCGCTTGCTGGTCGTCACCTCGGGATAATCTGCAGAGCACGTACAAACACAAATGCCCGCAAATGACGAGATTGTCCGGTTGTATTCTTTCTGTGTTGTAAAACAGGGGAGATACTAAATAGTCGATCAATTCTTTCGGAGGTTGAACCCCGAAGCTATCAAAGTAAGAGTTCCTTTGATCTTTTTTGTACCAACAAACCCAGTGCGTTCCCCGGCCAGAAACGTCATCTAGATTCAATATTCCACATTCTCGTTTGAGGGGTTTGCGGGGCAGCTCATCCCGCATGAACACCCCTCTAAAGCCAGGTATCTGTAATTTCTTTACCGCATCCATCAATTCAAAATTCGTGAGTGCTTTATTGGGTAACACTAAACCTTCGACCGACAGTGACTTTATCATGTTTAATCGTTTATTCTATTTCTCTAAAATATTAATTTCGTATTTACCGTCGTACACCTTTTGGTTGTAAAAGGAGATCGTGCCGGGATTCACTTTTAACGCTTTGGAACACTTGTAAATAGAGGAATATGTTTTAGTTTCTCCAGTTTCTAAATCTTTTACTTCTACCTTTTTGCCCCCTTTCCTAATCCCTTTAATGAATTTATACCTTTCTGTATCCTTGTCTTCTACGGTTAACTCGTCGGAGAGAAGTCCTTTCGATTTTAACGCTGCGATGAGCTCTGCCCTGTTAAGATCCCTGCGACCACGAATCTTATGATCTTTGGCTAGTTGAAATAATTCTGTTTTCGAGATATACATTGTTACTTTAAATATTAGATCTTTATCTTTAAATACCATTTTTAAAAATAATTGGATTCAAGATAATACCGTCATTTTCTTCCCGTCCGATTCGAAAGATACGATTCTATCCGAAATGACGAGAGCGTAGGCTTCCGTATTTGCTTCTACGTTTGAGTTAAAGTGTGCCTTGATTTGAATATCGATGATGGAATCTTTTAGCTTTTCACTCTGTTTACTCACATCGAAGACAAAGAGAGGAAAGAGATCTTTGTAATCGCTAGGAGTGATGTTCGGATTGCTTACCAATTCGTCCATTCTGTAATATTTTGCTCTGAAGGAAGCCGCATCGCCGTAAGCTCTGCTGAATTGCTGCTTTGCGAATGAGAGGTCGTAATCTACCATCGGATAGCGGGTGGAGTTGAGGGTGACGTACATGTTTTTGACGTTCACGTGATCGAAGATGCTCGGATTTTTCTGTTGATCGCCATCTTTATCCGTTTGGAAGGCCACGACGATGTATCTCGGTTTTTCGGAGGATGATTTGACGGTCAGTCTCCAAGTGAAATTTGTGGTTTGCGGCACGCTGATGTTTTCACACTGCCGCATTCTGAAACCGACGGGGATCTTGATTTTTTGTTCGATCATTTCGTAGAGTTTGAGTTTAGGCACATCGGCCGGACGAACATGGGGTATGTACCACGAAACTTTGCTTAGCGTGATTTTTCCGGCACCGGCCGCTGCCAACCTGAAGATGGCATCGTCGTCGGACTTTCGAACCAAGGTTAACACGTGTCTGAAACCGTAAACGATTTTATCGTAATCTTCCGCAAAACCGAAAATATGTTTTAGAGGAATCCTGAAACTGAAGGTTCCTTTTGGATCTGGAGTCTTGATGAGATAACCATGTCTCACGGCAAATCCGGGGTTGGAGCTGGTGGCGGTGGGGGTGACGATGGCTGCGGTGCCCGAGTCTTTGTACCACAGCTGATTGAGTCCCTGCGACTTTTGAAAATCATCCGGATACTTCAAGAGACCGAGCATGGTGGTTGCTTGTCCAGGGTAAAATAACGACTCTATCTCCTGCCCCGAAAGCTGATACTTTATATTGCTGAACAGATGCATCATGCCATTGTTGGTGATAGTGGCAACGTCGGCATTCGCGTAAGCCGAGCCGTCTGTTTTTGTCAGCTGACCTTCGATCATCAGATAACTTTCGCCGGGATGGTAGAAGATGTCTTGAGTCTCTATGGTAATCCTGATTTCTCCGGGGTTGTTGAGATTGGTCCCGGTGATAGGTTCGTATTCGTGATATTCGTATTCTTCGATGCTCTCGTCGGTCACGACGGATTCGTTTATTTTCAAAATATCCATCTTTTATTTATACTGAAAATTATTTCTTAAATTTTATTTCTCCATTTTACATAATCTTCAATTCGGACTGCACCTCCGTCGATCAAAGCATTGAGGTTGAACGCTTCTTCGGCTTGAGGCCCAAGATGTTTATTTAAGATATCTCGAGATTTTGAAGTGAGGACTGCTTGGGTCCGAACCTCGGGTCTTTGAACCTCGGGTCTTTGACCCTCGAGGTGTTTATTTAAGATATCTCGAGATTTTGAGGTGAGAGCAGAGGTCTTTTGTCCTAACTTTTTACCTGCTTTTGCAACAGCTTTTTTCCCAATTTCTAAAGCTTTGGCTCCTGCTTTTTGTCCCAACTTTTTACCGGCTTCTGCAGCAGCTTTTTTCCCAACTTCTAAAGCCGTTGTTCCCGCTTTTCCAAGAAGACCAGAGAAGGCTTTTGCAACGGAGTCGAATATACCCGAGCCTCCGTACACGTAGATTTTTTTGAATCCTTTATTGTTTACGCGTAACATCCTTTTATTATAATCTTGACATAATATTTTTATATTGATTTTTACCGATTACTTTTTGCCTCAAGAGTTCGTCGCAGATGCTCACGAGTTCGTTTCTAGTTCCGGTGTGACCGGCTTTTCTGCTGCTCATCAGAAGGTCTAATCTTTCGATGAGGGCGTTGGGATCGCTGGGAATGACGACGGTGGCTGTTCCGCTTCCCTGCACCTCGTAACCGCTTCTATTATTCCAAATGTCTTTGACTATATTCGTCCATTTGTAACTCCGGCTGCTCTTGGGATGATTCTCATTTGGGTCGTTGTTCCTTCTCATCGCGTCAGTTTGGTTCAGAATTTCGGAGTAGACTTCCAGATCATTTTCATCGTAATTTGACTCGTCCGGCTAATTTATAACGATCAGTTCCCAAAGACCCCGAGTTCCCCGGTAGGTTTTCCCTTCTATGACGAAATCATTACCAACAACATTTACTTTTTTATTTCCAATCTTCCAGGTGCCTCCATCTTCGTACAGACCGAACGTTTTATCACCATCGTCTTTATTCAAATATTTTTCGAGGTATTTCGCAGCAAGAGGTCCTATGCTCATCATTTCTTCCGTTTCTGAGGGAGATTGTATCGTTAGAGTTTGTGAAGGAAATGTCAGGACCTTGTCTTTGATCGGAGCGAGTTGCTCTTTGATATCCTTCGTCATTTCTCTTTGGGATTCGGTGATGGGTTCAAACATTTCTTTCAAGCTTTCGCTCGATTCTATTTTACCGATTTTATCCTGCAAGAATCGTTCACGTACATTTTTTCTCGTCTCCGAGAGTTTCTCGAACATGCGACGTCTTTCTATAGGGTCGGTTATCTTGTAGAATGACATTATTTATTATCTTAAGGGTAATATTTTTAAACGTGAAAACGCAAAAACGTGAAAACGCAAAAACGTGAAAACGCAAAACAAATATAAAAGAACGCAAAACGCAAAACCCGAAACGCAAAACAAATATTAAAAAAACGCAAAACGCAAAACCCGAAACGCAAAACAAATATAAAAAACGTAAAAACGTAAAAACACAAAAAACGTAAAAACGTAAAAAACGTAAAAACGTAAAAACGCAAAACGTAAAACGTAAAAACGTAAAACTAAAGATTGATGGTGCCTTTTGCATCGATCCACGAGTTGAAAGAATCCGGATATCCCAACCACTTGACGAGTATTTTACCATCTCGTTTTCTCAGCACCTTTTCGATTCTAAATGTGTCTTGACTCGTCTTTTGTAACTCGGGTTCATAAAAGGATCCGCTTATTTTTTCACCGTTCAAATCTTCGATTTTGTAGGTGGGTGGGTTCGTGTGTTGAACTTTGTCGATGATAAAGATTTCTTCCGTCCATCGAGGCGTGTACCCCTTCTCAAAGGTCTCCTTTTTCTTCGTGATTCTCACTTTATCCCCGGCAGAAAATTTTGGTTTTCGACCCGAAGTTGGAAAGGAGTAAAGATGAAGCCACACTCGATTTTCGTTCTTTTTCTTACTCGCTTCGATAGGAGTCATCTTGATCGAAGAATGAACCGTCTCGTTATAATTTCTCACCATGTCGTCCAACACGTCCACGTATTTTCTTGTATTATTCGCAGAAAAGTATCTGAACATCTTCTCTTTCATCGTGCGATTCCACCTTTCCGCGATGCTCGATTTTTCTTCATTTTCGGTAGAGTACAAATCTATCAGAGCCTTCACTTCCGAATTATAAAACTCTTTTCCCTTGTCCACCCAGAGTTTTTCGGGTTTGCGTTCTTTGAATATTTGTCTCAAAGCGTTGGCTACCTCGACTCCGGTTTTATTCTTCAGAGGTTTTATCCATCCGTATTTAGAAAACGTGTCTATCACGGTTAACAGATATTTCACTCCCTCGTTGAATTTTTCGAGCGATTTCATGTCCACGAGATCAGCCGCCCATATCTTATCGATTCCGTTCACGTAAACTCTTCTCTTGGTGAATTTTCGAGTCACCGGTTTGTGAAGTTCTTCGGCTAATGTATCTGTCCACCGGAGGTTTTTTTTAATCCCCATCCAAATCTGGCTTTCGTTCCGATAATTTTTCCAACGATGGCCTTATCGACTTTTTCTCTGGAGGTCGGATCACGAATCTCTTTCAGTTCCGCCAGCATATTTTTGTCGCAAACTTCGTTTCTCGTTTTGGTATCTCTGTTTTGCGCGTAGCAGACATCGTGACGGTAGGCAGCATCGTCCACGCGATTGATCGGTTTGCTCCAATCCTTGTAAGACCAATCCTCATTCAGTCTTCGGTTTAATTTCGTACCAGGACCCGTAAAGTTATGACCCGGAAGATGTGCTTCAAAAGGTAAATTATTGATGAGCTTGTTGACCAAACCTTGACCCGAGGATCCAGGGGATCCGAATCCTGCCTTGATAAATTGTGTTTTTGTCTTTCCGCATGTCTTACACTTCCCTCGAAGCATATTTCGGTTGTTCTTGGTCACCTCTCTTTTCATGTCGGAAGTTCCCGTGACACGTTTACACTTTAAACAATACATGTCTTTCTTTTTATATGTATGCAAAAATAATTTTTAAATATAAAAAAATATAATTTAAAATATAAAAGAATGGAAGTAAAGAACCTTTCTTGGGATTCTACGGCCGCCAGGTCGAACCACGCATTACTACCCCAGAACGCGAGAGGATTGATAGTAGGAAAATCGGGTTGTGGAAAGACGACCCTCTTGTTGAACCTGCTGTTGAATCCTCACTGGTTGGATTATAACAAATTGTTTGTTTTCAGCAAAAGTTTGTTTCAACCCGAATATCAGGTTTTGAGAGAGGCCATGGAACGTAAACTCTCCAAAAAATCGATTCTCTGGCTGTTTGACAATCAAAGCAAGATTCAAGATTCGGGATTGTCCGTAGCCGAGTTTATCGATTGTAAGTTCGACCAGCCGCAAAATACGTCGAACGTCGATTGCTATTTTTTTGAAAATTCGGATGACGTTCCAGATCCGAAGGAACTGAACCCCGAAGACAAGAATTTGATGGTGTTTGACGATTTACTCTTGGAAAAACAAAACGCTTGTGAAAAGTACTACGCCAGAGGACGGCACAGCAACGTAGACTGTTTCTATCTATCGCAAAATTATTTCAAACTTCCGAGGCAGACCATCAGGGAAAATGCAAATTTCATTTGTTTCTTTCGTCAAGATCTTAAGAACACAAACCACATCTACAGCGATCACGCGAGTTCGGACATGAGCTTGGAAGAGTTTCGACAAATGTGTAGAAAGGTTTGGGAAAAGCCGTATCATTTCGTGGTCATCGATTTAACGAGAGAGAAAGGCATGGGGAAATATAGAAAATGTCTGGATGAATTTTATCTTCCTCGTTTTGAAAAAATAATGTATATATAATAAACTACTGAACATAAATAAAATGGAGAAACTCTCGGAAAAAGTGATAAGTCACACAAAATCGTATTGCTTGCAATATGTAATTCAATTAACCCTGAAAGAGTGTAGAAAAATAATATTGTATTGTCTCATCCAGACGAATGAAAAATACACCGAATTTGTTAAAGATTGCCATGACTTGTGTTCTCACACGAGCATGTATTACCACGAAGGTGTAAACTGCGTGAATGATCGTTATGGCCATGTCATAGAAAGTATGGCGAGACACGCAGAAAATGACTTGATATCTATAGGAAAAGCATGTTTAGGAAATAACGATGAAAAACATTCCAAATCCAAAATCGAGTGGAGATTGAAAACTCTAATTGCTTTTACTATTCACACGATCGAAAATAAACGTGTGAAAAGCGAAGAAGAATTAAACGGTATCATAGATGATTTCTTGATTTCCATTATACCAGTTGTAGATCATAGACTCAAAGATGAAATGATCGAAAATATCGAGTCTATTATTGCCTCGCTATTTTTAATACACAATACTCTTTACAAGTATGTTACCGGTATATCATTTTAGAAAAAATTTAAATGATTTATAATAAATGGTTTATAATAATTAGTTTATAATAAATAAATAAACAAACATGCAAAAAGAAGAATTGTTACGAGAAATTGCCGATAATACATCGCAGAAAGATTCTTTCCAGATTATTGTCAGCGACAAGACCACGCGTTTTACCAAAAAGTTTAATCCTCCTATACAACTGAAGAAGAACAGATCCTACGAAATAGCCTTAGTGAATCTCGAGACTTATTACTCGATTCCAAATATCACGAGTAAAAATAACGAGTTTACTTATTCGGCTGACGAAGGAGCTAATTGGAACGTCATCACCATACCGACGGGAAGCTACGATATCAAAGATATTAACGATGTGATTCATAGACAAATGAAATTAAACGGTCATTGGGACGAAAAGAACGAAGCGTATTACGTGTCGATTTTGGCAAATCCAAATACAATGAAATCTATACTGATTATCGAAAATAGTAATTATCAGGTCAAATTCGAATCACGTAATTCGTTAAGAAGATTGTTGGGTTTTAACGCCAGAACCTATACGGAGAGCCATCAAGAATCGGAGCGAGTGGTGGATATTCTCAGCGTGAATTCTATTCTCGTGAATTTGGATATCATAGCAGGGAGTTACTTGAATGAAACTGCTCGACATACGATTTATTCATTTTTTCCTAACGTTTCACCGGGTCATAAAATTGTTGAAAATCCAAAAAATCTCATTTATCTTCCGGTAACGTCGCACGTGATACGCAGCATCCAAGTTACTCTTGAAGATCAAAATACAGATCGGTTGAACCTGAGGGGTGAAAACATCACGATTCGGTTTCACATCAGAGAAAAATAAATAATTTAAATATAATATTTCCTAAAGATAAAATGTCACAATACATCAACGTAAAAGTAAACATTTCCGAGGGCCAGAGAAAGAAATTGAAGGCTGCTCTCGACAACAATGCCGATAAGGTCAGTATTCAGTTAGGTCATGCGGATTTAAACGGAGGAGAAGACATTCTCGCTTTGACAAAAAGACAAGTCAACGGTTTGGCAAAAGCTCTTCGAGAAGGAAAGGGAACAAGAATCACGATGAGTCCTACGCAACTGAAGCACAATCTACGGGTCGAAGGTGGATTTTTAGGCATGTTGGCCGGCCTGGCCGCTCGCGCTTTGCCCTTTTTAGCCAAAACCGTTTTACCTCAATTGGGCATCGGTGCTCTGTCGGGTCTTGCCAATGCGGGAGTTCAAAAGATCATGGGAAAGGGATTGTATCTGAAAAAAGGAGGTTGCATGTGCAGAATCGAAACCGATGGAAAAGGACTGTACCTCAGTCAGGTAAAGGGGAGTGGATTCAACTCGGTGGGAGATGGCTTGTATTTGAAACAAGGTAGCGATCTCGTCGATGGCAGTGGACTGCTGCTCGGACCGAATTCACCCTTTCGTAATATTCCGATCTTAGGTATGTTGTTGTAATCGGTTTATTGAACCTCGAGGACCCCTTGGGTCCGAGGCTCGGATTTTTAAGCCTCGCAATGTCCGTAGGCTAATGTATGAACACCATCCTCTAAAATGATTCTCTTGTCATCGTCCGATGACAGAGCTATTTTATTCACCGTTTCCGAATAAACGGTATGTTGATGACTTCTGATCAGGTTCATCGACCTGTATACCTCCTTTCGAGAGAAGAGACATTCCTTATAATCTTCGAAGGCAATCGTCTTTTTGACCACGGCCTTCTTAACTCCCTTGCATTTTTTCTCGTCGTGGATCCTTTGGATTCGAGGCTCGGACCTTCGGTCCTCGAAATCTTTCATCTTGTAACAATATAACTTTGCCCTCAACCCGACGAATTCTAAAATTTGTTTTCCCCCGGTTTCGTCCTTGAACATCCCGGGTATCTTTTTATTCATACCCACTTTGATGCCCGACGCGTGATCGATGGGGTAATTGCTCGTGTCGAACAATCTCTCAATATCCGGGTTCATATCTTTATAAAAATCCTCGGTTTCGATTTCGTAGGCTAAGCTATCCGTGTCTGTGAACAGCAGCTTAGCTTTATTCGAGTATTTATTTTTGATATACGAGTAGTGAAACTCGTACATCAAAGTTTTTGAAATATCGAGAATCGATGCTCCAAGATAAATTGGCTTGTTGTAGTACACCTTTGTTCTTTTCAGGTGTACTGCAATCAAGCTTTCACCGAAAATGGTCCGGTGTTGGAAGTTGGGTTTGGACACCAACTTCTTAGCCTCTTTTTCGTTCGTCACGAGTCGGACATCGACTCGATTACGAACGTTCTCCATCGTCTTTCCGAAGACGGAATTGTTCATGAGTTTGAAGAAATTTTTCTCAAACTCATTTTTGGCATTAGCCCTTAGATGAGTGTTCAACTCGATATAAGGACGTAGCCAATCCGTCTCATCGAAAGCGAGGCCGCGATGGATCTTCACCAACTTTAATCCCTGCTTCAGATACTCTTTGAGGGCTGTGTGGTGAAGGACGTAGTTCTTCTTATCCATCAAATTGGGGATAAGCTTGTCTACCTTGTTCACCTTCAGGACCTCCGGAGCACAGGGATAATCGTTGTGAAGGTCGTGGAGGTGGGAGGGGTATTCCAGGTCCACTTCCAAGATGCAGGAGAACTTCTCCCAATTTTTGAGCTGAGATTCTCTCATCCAGTGAAAGTTCCCGGTGGGTAGAGGTTTTGACATCGCCCAGCCATAGAGATTATTGGCGTCCAGGTAGGTGATGTATTTAGAGGGTTGAGAGGGATCGTAATCTTCGCCCATGTATTTGTTGTTCGCTTTGGCATACCGATGACTTATGGTAGATACACCACCTCGAACACCCCTTTCTACCATCAGGAGTTTGTCGGCATCGGTCAACAGTTCCAACTCGACTCCCGTTAACTTCAAAGCTGCGTCCCAGGCCAGCCCTGGTAATGTGTAAAACCAGGCCGGATCCAATTCGTAATTTTTGTGAGACATAGCTCTGAAGTTTTCGAAGACGTCTGCCAGAAGGAGGACATCGGATTGAAGATAGAGATCGTGATAATCTCTCATCGACCGTAGTCCAAATTCCTTCCACACCGTCTGAGCGTGTTGGTAATCACTCTCACTGATGCCTTCGTCGTTCAGGCGGGAATAGAATTTTTCGATGGGTGGGAGGGCGGTTTCATCGAATTTCTGCAGGCTGTCCATGTAATCGTAGGGATAGACACCCTTGCGTTTTAAAAGCTCCAATTGCTCGTTGGAGTAATAAGAGCTCAACAGGGGGAATTTGTCTATGTTGTCGACTAGGGTACTCAGGCTGCTCGACATGAATCGGAAGCTGTCGAGGAAACGAATTTCTCTTTTCACCTCTTTTCGTTTGCCCTTCATATCGGTGTAGGTGTCCACCGTTATATTTTTACTAAAGGAAATATACTTCTCCTCGTTGTTGGGAATACAGGAAATATTTCCCGAGGTTGTTCCAAGATTTTTGATAAAGAGGTGACTGTCGTACCCGGTCAAATTGTGGAAGATCACCGGATAGAATTTCGGGACCTTGTATTTTAGGTTGCAGCTGTTGTGGGCTGCTCCTCTGAACTTCCCGGTGAGATGGCAATGATCTCGAACTGGGGCTTGGTCTTTTTCAAAGGACTTTCCACAGATGTGACACCGTTTTGCATTTTTGAAATTCTTCTCGTCCTCCTCGGTCAAAAACATTTTTTGTGGAAATTTAAACTCTTGATAGAGTTGTTTGATGTCTTCTTCTAACATCTCTACAAATTTTTGACTTATATCTTCCCCCTCTGATTTCTGCGTATGCTTTACCACTTTGTTATATTTAGAGCTGAAGCTACATTTGATGAAATAGCAGAAACCGGAGGGAGTGTGCTTTTCATATTTGGTGGTGTGAGGGGTGTCGGGATCTTTTTCTTCCCCCTTTTCCAACTTTGATGTAAAGGCCTCAAAGTCGGCATATACCACAAACGGGACTTTCATGGATTTGTGGTAATTTTTGAAGCTCAGTTTGTTGTTCTTCACATCTGGCAGCTCCATTCTAATCATGTCATGATCTTCACAATATTTACTATGCTCTGAAAGAGCTTCCTCGGTGTTGAAAGAATTCAAACACCTCAAGCAGAAATTACGCTTGGCTTTACAACTACTAGTCTGTGAGGAACACAACCTACTCATATTTTTAATCCAACAATAATGTTGGTTTTCTTCATTGGATAAAAGAAGCAGATTTACTGAAAGGTTGGAAGAGGGGATCTGGCTTAATCTGAGAGGGTAGAGTTCTTTTTCATATCCAAAGACATTGATGGCTATGTTTGAATTTTGTTTTTCAAAGACATCGATGTCTTTGAAGCTGGTTGGGAAAGAAATGTTTTCCCAATTCAACTTTTTGGAGTTTTCAATATAATTGCTCAGCCTGTGAGGATTTACTTCTACAGGATAAAGGGAGGAAGTGACAGACCATTTAAAACATTCGTGATCGCTCTTGTTCTGCACGTTCACAAGTGCTTTTTTGTCAGTCAATGTTTTGGGGAGTGGGATGTAGCTGGATCCACTCAGAGGCTCGTATTTGTTTAGGTGAATGTCGAGCATCAACACCTCTCGGAAGTTCCAGTTGCTACCCTCTCTCTGGAACTTGGAGATATTTTCCAAGACCTCCTCGGCCATTTCATCGTATTCTTCGGAGAGACTTGAATGACTTAAAATAATCTTCACTTTCGATTGAAAGTGAGGCGACATCATGATTGTCTTGCCACCACTCAAATTTTGTTTTTCCATATCACACTGAAGAATCAACTTCACTTTTACTCCGTGGTAAATGTTTTTCTTAATGACGTCCACCACAGATAGTTTTGCAGCTTGTAGGTAGGTCTTGGGATCGGTTTGGTCATTTCCACGAATGCTGAAGGTTTTGAAATAGCCTTTGACAGCTACTTCTTTCTCCCTTGCGGTGTAATCGGGAGACGCTGCGAATTCGTCCTTCGGGCTTTGCTGATACAATTTTTTAATGTGTTCCTTCAGTTTTTCAATGGCAGGTGTTGGATTTAATTTTATTTCCTTAGGAACATAGCTGATCAGCCAGTCACAAAACTTATTCCATTTTTGTTTGGCTGCCGTCATCATTTGCACTCCTTTATCAGCTATGCTTCTCAATGTAGGAATTGGGGGAACATATTTTTTCGGTTGAAGTGGGCTGTGGGAGATGTTGGGGTTGGGAGTGTCCAGGACAGTTTGGGATACTCTCTGGTCTATTGAGGTTTTGTCGGTACCTCTTAAGACCCTTCTCACAGCCCTGGTGGTTTTTTCTTCCACGTCAGGCTTACTTTCCTCTTTGCTTTGCCTGCGAGTTCTTCTAACAGGCCTATAAGTTTTTTCAATTGTACTTTTGAAATTTTCCATCGTGTTGTTTATTTTATACAAAATATTTATTTCTTTAAATCACATTTATTTTCTTTAAAAAATGCAATTGGGGAATCCCCGAATATCCCCCTTGACTGTTTTTGGCACGGAGCCAAGAATGTTTTGAAGCCACTGGGGAATCCCCTTATTTCCCCCTCAAACTCTTTTTGGCACGGAGCCAAGAATGTTTTAAAGCCATTGGGGAATCCCAGGATCTTCCCGAAGATCCTGGTTGCTGTTTAATTTCTCATTAAAATTTCACACTATTGACACTATTCTCTGTTTAAATTGCTGTGGGCCAGAAACTGACCCTCCTCGGGGAATCCCCCAATTTCCACGAATGAGGTCAAAGGTCAAGAGCCCCGAAGGCTCGTTGGCATCGTGCCAATTTTTTTAAAAAAGGTTTTAAAAATAGTGACTTAAGTCACTATTTTTCTGTTTAAATTGCTGTGTTCCAGAACCCGTACTTTCCTACTACTCCCCGGACAACTACCCTCCGAACAACTACCCCCTGGACAGCTACCCCCGGAAAAATTGTCCTGGGGGTAATTGTCCTAGGGGGTAGTTGTCCTAGGGGGTAATTGTCCTGGGGGGTAGTTGTCCTGGGGGGTAGTTGTTCTGGGGGGTAGATGTCCTACGGGGGTAGTCGTCCAGGGGGTGGTTTTCCGGGGGTAGTTGTCCGGGGGGTAGTTGTCTAGAGGGTAGTTGTCCTAGAATCCTCAACATGTGTCACTTGACCAATTTAACAACTTTTAGAAATCCAAATAAAGAATAAATGATGTCAGAATTAAACAATATAAAACTCTTATAGAATTATTTTGATGACTACAATGATGAACTTCAAATGAATACTATCACGATATTCTCATCATCAAAAACGACATCTCCCTCTCTCCAGCACGACTTATTAGCGAATGTCGTGTGCGGTGTGCACTGTTTTTTCGCCGTTTGTCGTGTAGTATGTCGTTTTGTCGTGTCGTGTGTCGTGTGTCGTGTTCGGTGTGAATCCGCCTTAACTTCCGGTTGAAGTACGCTTTAGGATCGTTTTCGGTTTCACCGTTCCTCAAGACCATCTCCCGAGGTGGTCTTCTGGGGCGCTCCAGAAGAACGCTTCCTGGACCACTTTAGCATTCACACTCACCTCAGAACCGCTCCTGAGGAACGGGTCTTAGTTAGACCGCTCTAACGAAGTGAGTGTGAAAGGGGTCCAATTGTTCAAAATCAGTCGAACACATAATAACCCTCATATTGGGCAAATTTTTACTCGCTGTTTTTTTAAAGTGTAGAATCAATATTTTTATGAAGATATCACGTGTACTCGGAATGTTTATATAAGGCTTTTCACGGATCCTTTTCCTATTCTGTAATTTTGATACAGTTCTTTGGGTTGATTTCAATTGTTGTGTGGGTACGATTGTATTACTGAATACGGCATTGTGTTTACAGAGAGGAAATAAGAGAAATCTTTATTCTTCACGAACGCACCCCTTTTCGCGTGCAGATTCTACGACTCATGTTCTAACGACAATATTTGATCCTCGGTCAAATTCCAATACCAAGGCATGCTCAGTGGCGGATTAAGGGGAGGGGGGCACATCCGACACATGCCCCCCCCCCCCGCCCTTTGAAACCCAACTAGCATACCTTAAGTACACATCTCCAAGTTAGTTTAATTACAATTTTTAAGTCGAGGTCTTCTTTATTTCCTTCTTGTAAAACAATATCGAAAACTATGGATTGAAAAAGCTGGAGAGTATAATGTTGGCTTAATAATACTCTCCAGCTTTTTCAAACCATAGTTTTCGATATTGTAAGCCATGTTAATATTACATGTAAAATGAAATAAAATAATTGTTCAATAACCCTATAACAGAAGTACGAAAAGGAAACAATGACCATTTACGAAGTATATTTCTTTGATGACGTTCACTTAAATGTTTGTGTAATCTTTTTATTGGGGGTTAGCGGTGAGATTTCTAACACGCTTTGGACATGCCCTATGTACGGAGGTTCATTATTTGGATTAGATGAAGCACCTCTATTGACAAAGTCACACACATTGATAACGTCATTTCCGTTTACTTTCAAAATCAAGCACTATAACTATGATAAAAATGCACTTCATTTACCACATTTTTAACCACAAATTCTACAAAGGAGTATCCAGTCCAGAGTGGAAACACACTCTCCCTATGATCTCAAAATCAAAATTCAAATTCAGTTCATTAATTGAAATGTAAACATCAGGACTCTTTCCAATTTAGCAATTTGAATAAAATCACCAAAATGAAAAGATAATCTAACCAGCATATTGTAGAGCTGACGCAACCCCCCCCCCCCTCCCCCGCTTTTTTCATATAAATTTTTCATTGTATTTATTATGATGATGATTTTATTTTCGTATTTGTCTTTTGTTGAAAATGAAAAATAAAAGATGAAAAAATGAAATACGAATAAGCTCTACTGCAAAAATAACTTGCAATTGATCTACAGGACTCGAGGCTTCCTAGATACATGTTCGTTTCATTTATTTTATTTCGGTATTATCTTTGCAAGTACATGATTTGTACAGTCCGAACACTAAATAGAATTCACATGTAGTGTTTTTTTTTTCCTTCTTATTTTAATCTTAATTACAAGAAAATACACAAATAGCAAAATGTACAAAGCATTAAAATCAGTTCACCTCATGTGATTCACTTCAAATTAAAAAATATTGTAACATGATAGATACTTTACTGTAAAGGGCAAGAGAAAAGGATAGCTGGGGGAAGGGAAAGGGGGAGGAAACAAAAAGGATTTGGAACAGTTTAGAAGATTAATTCTATTTTATAGTAACAAGACATTGAATCACAAAACTAATGTAATTATGTCCCCTTGCCCAGCCTGGGGGAAATACACTCCAACCTTCCGTTTACCAATAATTCTTGACACGTCAACATCCCCCTCCCTTTGAAGACCCCAAAATACCGGTAACTGAATCAGGGTAGCTCAGATTCATTCCAAACGCCCCCCCCCCCCCCCCCCCCGTTATCAATGTCTGTATACGCCACTAAAGGATTTTGCAGAAGTTATGTTTGAATATAACTGAAGCGATCATATTGTTGATTTGGAGATATTTGAAGCATGACGGAATACCACGCGCGGTACTTTAAGCGTCGCCTGTTAAACCAAAAGAAACAAGTCATTAGAGATGGTAACAAATATGCATATCTCTCAAATCGAATAAATAGCGGAGCAAACAATTTATAAGTTCATAACCGTGACTGTCGACTGTTATGACACTTGTACGACACAGACATACGCCAGTACTTTTTGCGATATTGGAAACTTACCTTTGTCATCAAATCTTTGAAGGATCACGAAGTGCTCACTATACCAAACATTCCAGTTTAGGTAAGATTACATTCTTTTCATTATTGTATTTTAATTATTGTATTTCTCCCTTCAACTGATTTTTTTTCTGTTTTGATTTCCAGTGATATGTGTCGTACACGATGCGAAGATCTATATGCTGCGTGTATAATTTTAAATAATCATAAAGATAAAAACTTACGAAAGACCGCCTCACTGCCCGAATAAACTGGGGCGGGTGCCCTGATACAAGTTTTCCGGAATCCGACTATTGGTAATTTCATCCCCCCCCCTTTTTTTTTGGGGGGGGGGAACGAGAAGCTCCAGGTTCGGACCCCCCCCCCCCCTCCCCGCCTCGTAGGTGGTTCGAATCTCTGCCTCCGTAACTGTCGAACCAAGTGTACTGAATGGGGACTTGGTAGGAAGAAATTAGTTGAGTCCTTCGCAGTGCCTTTATAACGGTAGCCTAGCCCAGCAAACATAGAACATTCAAACTTTCAAAGAACCCAGGAACGTATTGTGTTCCCTGTGAGGTAATTATGATATTTTGTATCAAACGCATTATATTAAAATGTATATCGTAGATGCATAAATTAGTATTTTAAAAATTGTTATTTCTATGTTCAGTGGAAAAGAAATCACCTTTTGACAAAAAGCATTGAAACATGAAAGTGTAATAAATGTCCTTAACATTGTAGTAAATGACTTATGTTTTCGATATTTTCTATTATTATAATCTCTTTTAAGAGGGATCTCTTTTCCCCCTTCATTTTATTAAGTAAATCTGCCAAGCTCAAAGCAAATAGAATTGACAATTGGAATGTTTTTGACATGTCCTGATCGCGATCGCATTAGCATGTACCCCTGATGAAATTACGGTGTATTCAGACACTTGGTAAATAGAATGTAATGACGCCAAAGTCAGTTCTCCTTTTGTTACGTCAGCAGTTTAAAGTGTAACAGTCACCAAAAACATATTTTGCTCTGTATGTTAGTGGTTCCATGTCGCTATACTATATTCAAAATATGAGCTCTAAATGTTGACTCTATAAAGAGATATTGCAAGTTGAAGTACACTCCCAATAAACAATACAGCAACTTGTGAGGAGGAGACGAGACTAATCGACGCACCCATAAGCGCTCGCATAGAATAAGGGCCTGTGCGGAACCGCACTCGGAGTTGGGTTCCGCGCGAGGTTTTTTTTTTTTTGGTTTTTTTGGTTTTTTTCCTTCATTTTCTCTATACTCTTTAACCGTTAACCCATAGAGGGCCACGTAAAGTGTTTTGAGTTTGGTTTTATACATTCTAGCTGTACACAAATGTTTTTTGTTTGTTTGTTTGTTTGTTTGTTTGTTTTTAAGGTGATTGGTACACTTTATTAGAGAAAAATAAAAATCACTATGACTCAGCACTAGAAAAGCAATTAATACGCCCCTACGTCTACCTCTATGCATGACATCCAAAAGTCTTACACCATGGCGCTATGAGAGAGATGTTACAATGTCAGACTTTGTCATTCTAAATGAAAAAAAAATCCAAAAGCTTTCTCCCTTGATCGCCTTTCAGGCCTAAGAAGCTCACAAGCGCAGCTGTCTCCTTGTCTTCTTTTTCATAGCCCAGTCTTTTCAATTAACTGATTAATACTGCATGGAAACGTATATAGATATGAGGTACTCACCTTCTTTTATTTTCTCTGACAATATATCTCATATTCGTTTGTATCATTATTTTATCTTGTTTGTACCATATATCGTTTGTACCATTTATATTGTGAAAACACTGTAAATGTGAAATATGAAACAAACTGAAACTGAAACTGAACAAAAATTTAATGCTCCTCATTTTATACAAGATTTCCTATTTGAGAGAATTTATTATTATTATGTTCAAACCCTTTAATCCTTCGAATGGCATATTTTCGTTTCAACAAACAGTCTTCTTGCATGTACTTTGCGTGACTCCCTTTTCAACTATTTTTCTATACTGGCAGGAAGCAAATGAAATCCCATGTATTTTATACTTGGTAAGGAGTTTTCAAGGTTATTGGTGAATCATTCCTTTGTGTACATATTCTTCAGGTGTCTTGATGTTGAGTGTAGTTTGATCATTAAATGTCACATGGATTGTAGACAACCTGGGTTATCGGATTCTGAGAGGTGGCGTAGCTCGAGGGCAAGGGGTTACGTGTCCCCCAAACGATTTGTAAATATAAAATAAAAGGAGAATTCATTATGAGATAAAGGGAGGAGGGAAAGGAAATGAAGATGAGAGGATCAGGCCTGGCCTCCCACCCTTCCGACAATCCCCCCCCCCCCCCTTACTGGTGGCCTTCAGGCAATTACTAACACTTGAACAATTTTTTTCTAACATTTCATTTATGTTAGTACCTCCATGACTACAGTGCCGCTTCAATATAGCTGGTTAAAATGCACGCTCTACCACTGTTTCTGAGGATATTCATTTATCACGATACGCCATTCATGTTTGATTTCGTCTACCTTTGTTATCGCCTGTAATCTAATTTTCAACTTCGTTAAACGTGTTGTTGATTTTGGCCGGCGTCGATGATCTCGTGTTAATTGAATGGGGTCACCCCCAGTAGACCGACGGCCCACGAGACCGGTCTAATGATTTCTCAGATCTCACGAGATTGACATGTCGGTCTTGGGCTGTCGGTCTCGTGGGCCGTCAGCCTACTGGACTGTCGGTCTCTTGGCCTGTAGCCTTGCTGAATTACATTTATCCCTATAAGGCATTTTTTCTTTGTTCATCAAGCATGGCAAGCCTAAGCTATTCCACACTTAAATGTTGTACTTTGTCATCAGTCATCTATTTTTGATATGCAAACACAAGACTTTGCACATCGTTAAAAAAAAAAATCGAATTTGAGAGGGAGCAATATATTGTCAAATCCAGTGCTAAAATCAGGATGAAATATTTTCCCGTGGTCATCATAAATAAAAATGAATTTGAATCGATTTTTATGTGTGATGAAATACAATCCCAACAATAAATATGTGTGTCATACTTGGTTGTATGGATGATCCAATTATTTTTTACATTGTACTGTAGAAACCAGGATTTTTCCCGGGATCATTACGAACAGAAATAATTTGAACTGACAGGTATGTGCGATGTAAAAACACAACAATGAATATCTACCATGTCTATGTCATGCTTGAATTGTTTGGATGATCCAATTATCTGTACATTGTACAGCAGGAATCAGAATTCTAAAACACGACATGTCGTCATGAATAAAGTGGCAAAGTTCATTCCCCCTGCTTTCATATTTCACCCTCAAAGCTTTATACCCTCATCATTTTTTAAAGGCAAAGTGTCTCCCAGAATACTATGCTGCCATGAACTGTTAAAAAAAATAAGGTGACAATGCAATTATTTCAAGGATCTCCTAATTCATAATCAGAATCCGTATCATTCCTAAATCATTATGATTGCAACACAATGTTTACTCGAAGATCATAATGAATGTTATGTTACGGCTCTATGACATGCTCACTGTGTTGCGAATGTTTGTTTTTAAAGTATTTTCGAAATGAAAAAAATATATATAAAATCATATTCAGTACTTTTCAGAGAGCCATTCCAGTTTCATTAACCTGTAAACATAATTAATGTTCATGTTCTTCCATGAGGTACTTCTTGAAAAACATAAACAATAAACAAAATCGATGATTTATATTCTTTGGCCAATACTTTAGAGGTGTTGAAGTTAAACCATAGGTAATATAAAGGAGAGTGTTAGACTTAAACTAAATGTATTAGACGGTCTTTCCTCTTGCGTTCCCTCTATCTCTTTCTATTCCCCCACCTCTCATTTTAGTTATCCCTGCCTCCTTATCTCCCCTCCCCCCCCCCCCCGAATTGCTTGTTAACAACATTTTTGTTGTTTTCTCTCTCTCTTTCCCAAGTACTGTTCACATCCCCTTTTTTCTTCTTTTATATATATATATATATATATATATATATATATATATATATATATATATATATATTTATTTATATATATATATATTTATATATATATATATATATATATATATATATATATATATATATATATATATAATTGTGAGAAATGAAAATGAGAGAATAATGGTTGTGTAGCTTAAATCAAAGTTCTCCAGAGCTGTCCTCCCTTTTTGAATTTTTGCAAAGGTTGAAAAAATGTCTCCGCCGGGAATCGAACCCGGGTGGTTGGCTTAGAACGCTAATGCCTTAACCACTAGACCACGGAGACGGGCCAGTGATTTCGGCGACACCAGATTCAATTGACCGACAGATTGACAAATCTTCAACCTTATTAATTAATTCCTTTGTCGGGGGCAGGTGAGTTTTGAACAAAGACAAGCCGCATGCCTCAGCTGGATCCAAGCGAATGCTTTGAGATACATGTATACATTAGAATAATAATCATTATAAACAATTGTAAGGGAATAACATATACAACAGCTTTGGCAACTCTCGTGGAAATAATTATAATTGTGAGAAATGAAAATGAGAGAATAATGGTTGCGTAGCTTAAATCAAAGTCATATATATATATATATATATATATATATATATATATATATCTCTGTGACTCTCTCTTTCGTCTCTTTTTCAAAACCATGTTAATCATGTTAATAGCGCTCAAGTTAGCATATTTTGTTATTCTTTCTTTTAATTTATAGACTGAGATACAAGCCATGCTTAATTAACAGACTCTTCCACTTGTGTTTTCCTTTACAATTGCAATGTTTACATTATGCCAATTATCGCTTTATCGGTGTAAAGCATAACCAAGTCCACTGAATTATGATCTGTTATATCTACGTTTCAATTTTTTTATGATTGTCATGTTCCTATTCTCAAAGGAAAATCTAACCTTAACAGAATGGTATTCGTTTGCTGTAGCATGGCGCCGATGGACATGATGGACGAAAGTCGTAGGTGTTGCTGTAGTGGTCATCATTCTTTGCGATGATTACCTTCTCCTTCTCCTTCTCCTTCTTCTACTTCTTCTTCTTCTTTTTCTTCTTCTTCTTCTTCTTCCTCTTCTTCTTCTTCTTCTTCTTCTACTTCTTCTTCTTCTCCTTCTTCTCTTTCTTCTTCTTCTCCTTCTTCTTCTTCTTCTTCTTTCTTCTTCTT
Source organism: Heliocidaris tuberculata (assembly GCA_025618425.1). NCBI lineage: Eukaryota > Metazoa > Echinodermata > Echinoidea > Camarodonta > Echinometridae > Heliocidaris > Heliocidaris tuberculata. Next base: position 11,373,135 of record CM046840.1, read on the forward strand.
CTTCTTCTTCTTCTTCTTCTTCTTCTTCTTCTTCTTCTTCTTCTTCTTCTTCTTTCATTTATGAAGATTTCCAATTTGCAATGACCTTTCAGATCACAACGTGGAAAGGAATGGAGTTCATATTCCTGGCTGGGATACTCAAAGCTTAGTTATTTCAGCATAGCCATGATAACGAAATGATCAACATTTCTAATTTCATGCACTTGGTTTTCATTTCACATACCTGACTGACACTATCTCCACCCCTTCCTTTCCTTCTCTCTCTCTCTCTCTCTCTCTCTCTCTCCCTCTCTCTCTTTCTCTCCCCTTCACCCCGTTCCATACTTTCGATTTTTTTCACTTCCTTCTTCTCTTTTACCCCTCTCTCCCACTCTTACCTCATCCCTCTCTTCGCTTGTCCTTTTCAGCCATCTACTTCCTGTGTTTACCCACTTCAATTTCAATGTCCAACCTTCAAAGTGCAATATATGAACATTAAACTGTTTTTGTTTATTGATCTATTATATGTTGTTTTTGTATCTCGTTACTATACATGTTTTATGTTGAAATTTGTATTTTGATGTATTTTAAATGTTCATTTTTACTCTGTAAATATTTTCACAATTCGGCATCATTGACTGCCGCGATAAGAATATAATAAAACCATCGAATTGAATTGAATTTAACTGAATTGGATATTTATCAGGATGAAAGGAAATTATGTAAACAACCTTAACCAACGCCTGTTTCATTCTTTTATCAAAATCATGTACGGCCCTACAAAAAATATTATCTGCCACTTCGGTATTCAGATCAGAAAGTAAACCGAATTACCGCAATATAGGAATACCACTGATTTCTGACAATGCCCTGGGCAAAGTGTATTGAATACGGTACCTTGTCAAACAATTTAGTCCCTCTTGCATGTCTTGTCACACATGATCATGATTTTATGGCACAAAAAGGATACCACTGAACTTTTTTCTCTCTTTTCACAGTTAAAGCCAACAAAAATGTGAAGGTGTAAGATTTATTGTTCGTCTGGGGCCCTTTGGGTCGAATATTTTGTCAAGAAAATGAGCAACGCCTCACATCAATGGTTCTATATATAATAATGGGCAAAGTGCAATAATTTATGTTTGTTTCTCATTAAACCGGGTCACATCTTTCGTTGAGATAAGTCATGTGCTTATGCCAGCTGGATTTCTGCACTTTTCAAAGTGATTGAAAAGTGTCGTAGTCGAGTGGTTTAAACACTTGACTGGAGATGCGAAGGTCGTGGGTTCAATCCCCGACAAGGCAATTATGTCCTTGATCAAAGCATTTGCATCAACATTGCTTTTCTCCACTCAGGTGTGAAAATTAGTGGGGATCCGGTATGCTGAATGTTGGGAGGAAGCTGAAGTTGATGTTGTTTGGTCAGCGTTGTGCGCGCCTATTAAATGGCACCTAGCAAGAATGTTTCCCAGTGAGTGGAGAATGTGCACACAATGTGCGAGGGCAAGCCTGAACTCATATATTTGTAAACGGCTAAGAGACATCGTAGATGTATTACGCAAGAAAATAAATCCTGGCTAGTGTACTAGTACTAATATACTACTACTACTAGTAGTAGTAGTTGTAGTAGTAGTAGTAGTATTGTTATTTATATTATTATTATTATCATCATCATCATCATCATCATCGTTATAGTTTTTATATTATTATTATTGTTATTATAATTATCATTACTATTATTATCATTATGTGACAGAAAAAGATTATCCACCCCTACACCTTTTAAAAACTTAATCTGTGAAATAAATTGTTGCTCCTTAAAGTATGATTGATCCGCTCAATAATATTATGTAAGCGAGCGTTCTGACATATTTGCTTAATATTGCTATGAATGTTTTCTTTTTTAGGTCTGTAAATACCCCCTTCCTCCTGAACTGACAGAAGCGATGTTTTAGTTCGTTCATTGGCCAAAACGAGCTTACATTCGATCAGCGTGACGATGAAGGCTGTGGAAGTACTCGAGCGACTTTTGGCTCTTCTACTTGTCTGCTTTGAGAATCTGATACATGGCGGTATCATTTTTGGCTGGCCCTCACTCGTCTTTGTCTTCATACAGCTTGGCTATTTCAGTGACTTATGCAGCGACACCAGCGAAAATGTTACATCTTCGAATCTCGTAAGATTCTTACCTAGTTGTTCTTTTTGCCTACATGTTACGGATCCTTTTGACAACCGTTCGTTTTGGCGTTTCTTTCTCGAGATTTTGTTGAGTTTTAACTTACAATACGTCTAAATATTAAAATAGTTAGACGTACTTTCAACATTTGCATTATCGTACTTCTCTAAAACATCTCTCTAATGCCGGAAAGAACACAGTGTCCCACGGCGTGTCCACAGTGTGTTCACATGTGTTCACATAGTCGACTCTGTGAAGATGTGATTCACAATGTTAAAAAACTCGAATTTAACAGTGTAAAGATGATTTCACACTGTGGACACCTCCACATTGTGGTTTACCACAGAGTGTTCACATAGTGATGTTCAGTTTAACAGTGTGAATTTACTCGCTCACAATGTGAAGATGTGATTCACAATGTTAAAACGCTCGAATTTAACAGTGTGAAGATGATTGCACAATGTGTTTCACACTGTGAACACACTGTGGGACACTGTGTTCTTTCCGGCAGGGAAATTCATCCCTTCTTCAATTTTTTTTTTTTAAAATATATAATACAATAACTTGATATATTGCATGTGTTAAGCTCAACTCCACTACAGACGCTCATAACCTCAGCAAAGTGGGCGGCCTCGTATCATGTGCAGAACAGGATAGTCGTCTTCAACTCGTCTTCTCTATAGCTGTAGCTTTCCAGGCATGTTGCATGTTTCCTGTTGGTTTCCTATTCGATCAGTTTGGAACTAGATTATCTCGGCTGGTCATGAGGTACGTTTCCATCGCAAAAAAAAAAAAATAAAAATTAAAAAATTAAAAAAATCGACAGTGTAGGCGTAAACCAGGGTTCAAAACATATATACCTAGACGTGTCCGGACAGGTTGGTTATCCGGACAGGTCATTTTTAAACAGTAAATGGAACAACATTTCATGCAAATTGTCCAGAGGCGGCCGGACGACGGGCTCAGACGATCGAGTGCCCCCCCCCCCCCACTTCCATTGTCCGAGCCCTTCGTTCCGCCGCCTCTGAAAATGTCACAAATCTTTCACAAGATAGGTTGAAAATTATGTGAATTGCAAATATTCACTGATTTTAGTGTTACTTGATGCATATTTTTCGCAAAATTGACAGGCTAATTTTTGTTAAGTGTCCGGACACACAACCCCCCCCCCCCCATCCTACCCACACTGGCGTAGCCAGACTTGTTGAAAAGGGAAGGGAAGCGAAGACGGAGGGGGGGGGGGTGTGACACACAAAATCAGAGTCACATAGTTACATACACAATTCCGTGGATAACATTTTTTTGCGGATGAACAGGGGGACATGGCCCCTTGTGCCCCCTATTGTCTACGACTGTGATTATATTGTCAGTGTTGAACCAAATATACTGTTGGTTCATACCATCAACAGGATCAAGATGATAACAAGATTATGAGGGTTATACGTTGTTTGCAAGTGTTTTGTTACCTTCGAATGAAGTGTCTAACATTTGTTTTTGTATATATATATATATATATATATATATATATATATATATATATATATATATAATTCTAACTATAGTATCTTGCTGCTCGTCGGCTACGTAATGATGGCATTCAGTTCTCCTACCTACCCTATTCTGGTGTTTCCTGGAACCATCTGTTTTACCATTGGAGGTGTCATCATGCTTTTCTCTTCGATGCAGGTTAATAATTTCAAAGGGAAATCCAACCTCAATGACAAGTTGCTCTGACAGAAAGAGGAAAATTCACAGAAGCAGATTGGTGAAAGTTTGAAAGAAATCGAAGAAGCAGCAGCTGCAGCTGCAGTAATAAGAAAGTTACGATTTTTTGAAAGTTGTAATTACTGTACATATGGGAGTTTCAAATTGGTCGAATAGTTGATGTCATTGTGATGTGGCGGACAACTCCGAGTCCCCCATTTGCTCTAACACACAAAATGACTAAAATGTCATTTTTTTCCTCCAAAATACTCAGTAGGATCTTTTTCTTTCATGAGGACCTATAACATTATGATACCTCCAATATATTTTGAGTACTGCCCCGAGGATAAAAGCGCTTCGGAGAAAACCGCAAATTAATGATATTTTTGTGTACGACATACGGGAGAGCCGTCCGCAAGTATGTCGAAATCGACACACCAAATTGCCAATTTGAGATTCGCATAGATGTAGTGATGTGACGTAGTGACCGATTTATTTCAAACTATCACCGTCTTTTTTTTTCTTATATTTTCTGCTTTCACACAAATCATCTTATTACCAAGGTTGGATTGCCCTTTAAATATCATATGTTCGCCAATAAAGGTTTTTTTTTTTTTAATTCAAATTCATTATCAAAATATCATTTACATAACCCTGTATGAGATTAATGTTAGTTCAAACATACACCTATAGCTAGTTTGTCCAAGATGTAACTCTATAAGTAAATGGGGTCTCGGGCTCCCCCTTCTAGGTCCGCCATCCTTGTCATGACTATAGAGTCAGGTCCAGATCAAAACGCGACTCAGCTCAACTCTGTTGACTCGACTTGACACTCGACCCCTGCTGCCTCGACTCGACTCATGACCCAATTGCAACACCTGGGGGCGTTACATCAAGTGTCTTGTCGGTCATTTTTACCGACAAATTTGCTCTCAGCCAATCAGATGCAAGGATTTCAGTAGCTTATAACAGTTATTGCAACTTGTCATTGATGATAAGTTTTATGAAACAGGGCCAGGAGTTGCCCAAGGGCAAGAAGCCGAACTGACTCTGTTTTATGCCCGTCGTACATGAGGCATCTTTTCGTTTGTTACGTGCGCTAATCAATATTGTGCAGACAATCAACACACAACGCAGTATGTGAAATGTTCAGTTTAATTTTTTGTATGATGACAACTTCCCATAATTATCGCGCCTAAGACAGCAAGAGTCGGCGACGCAGTCCTACGTCAGCTAATAACGCATTGTACTCTAGAGGGCGTTTCATCAAGGGTCTTGCAGGGGGTCTCAACTCCGCTTCTGCATCCGGCTTTCCATGGGGGCATTTCCGGCGGGTCAAAAGTGCACACTGCTCCCACTTTTCGTGTATTAGCCTATGAAGCCGAAATTTTTTCAGTGTACCAGCGAAAATCAGATTTTGGTCTGCGCGCAGGGCGTAAAAGTATTGAAATTATAAATATGAATATTCATGACTTTTATAACTAATTAACATAAAATTGAACTGTAAAAGACTTGTACTGTAGCTGTGCAGCCAAATGAGAAGCAGTAGATTAAGATGAAGAAGAAGAGGAAGATTTAGGAAGAAGAAGAAGAAGAAGAAGAAGAAGAAGAAGAAGAAGAAAAAGGAGGAGGAGAAGAATAAGAAAAAGAAGAAAAAGAAAAAGAAACACCGAGTCTGAGAAATAGAAGGAGGAAGATCCTTTTCTGCAGATGCTATAGGGACTAAGTGACACTATGTTGTGACGATGGGAGGGGAAGGCCCTGGCCACGACAAAGGGCAAAACGGTTTCCCCTCAAAGGAAAACTAAATATTCACCCTCAGGTTCCTATATTTAATCTTTATCTCCCTAAAATTTAATGATTGAGGCTTCAATTAAATTAACTCTTGTCACCTCCTGCATCAGTTGGAATCATCATTTTTTTTTTTTTTTTTCATTTTCCCACTTTTCTTTTCTGTTGTAGCCCTCATGCGATATCAAATTTCCCTTTATTGACCCATTCATTCCCTTCTGCCATGCAGATCTGGCATATCTGAAGTAAAACTGAATTACAAAGAGAAAATGAGTACCCCATTTGTATCCCATGCACTGGCTGCCGGCGCATGTGCTCCCCATTTGTACCCCCCCCCCAAAAAAAAAAAAAAAAAATAAAAATAAATAAATAAATAAAAATAAAAAATAAAAAATAAAAATAAATAAAAAAAATAAAAATAAAATAAAACAAATAAAAATAAAAAATAATGATAATAAAAAATAAAATAAAATAAAATAATAATAAACAAATAAAAAAAAATTTAAATAAATAATTTTTTTTTTTTTTTCATTCTGATTTTTTTTTATCAGCCGGGGGGGGGGGCAGTAGTAATATGAGTAGAATGAGTCCATCAACAGAAACCCCACACACAACACCTAGCACTTTCTTACGAAAATCAGTCTATCATCCAGTAATTGAAGGTTGCATAAGACTGTATTACAGAAATCCAGCATCACACTTCAGAACACATACTATAATATTATTGTGCCTGCATCATCATCATCACCACAGCTTTCACAAAATTAAGGGGAAAAACAACAGAAAAAGTTTCTCAGTGTAAATGATTTTTATTAAAATAACTGAATTATCAACGTAAAACCGTAATGCTCTCTTCAAATGCCACATACAGATTATAACATTTAGTTCATGGAAACAAATCATGGGACGGGGGGGGGGGGGGGGGGGGGATACCAATTTCTATTTTTTGTTTCTATTCTTTTTTGCAAGCAAACAATTTTATATTCTTCTGACATCCGATATAGGTGGACTGTAATGTATATCCATGTACAGCCTTTCAAACTATCATCAGAATATACAAGAAATAAAAGTACAAAGAGATTACCTTACTGCCCAATATGATATAAGGTCGTGTTTGTCCAAATATTGGTAGTTTTGAAAATTTGGGGGAGGGCTATAACACCCAAGCGCCTTATTCGTCTGCCTAGAACATGTAGAAACATACCCCAGATTAATTGCATATAATGATTGCACAGATGAAAAAAAGTGAACGAATTACAGATTCTAGAACCATTTGTGTTTAAAGAAATAGAATCATAGCTACATGTATCTCAGGATAGCTTCAAGGAGCTGATTAAATGGATTATCACTTCAAGGTTAAAGATCAAATAGAATATCATTTTTAAATCTGAATGCATTACTTATGTTTAAATTTATAAACACAAGTTGCATTAAAGCTGATTAACCAAAATCATTTTTATATCATAATATAGTCATGCAGCATTTTTTTCAAAATCTTTTTCTAATTACTTTGGAACTAAAAGGAAAATTATTTGGAATATACAAATTTATTGGTTATATTTAGAATTCAAAACTGCATAAGCCTTACATGATGGGATAATTGAATATGCAGAACTCAAAAGATTTTTTATTGTATTTTAAGTGTGACAATAATTTAAATTGATTGTCCTGTATTTTAGACCAAAATATTGATCTATATGATAGTATCAAATAAAAAGAATCGTATGATGAAATTTATGAAAAAATGAAGAACAACGTACAGAATACATAAGAAATCCATAAAACAATTAAATACATGCAAGAGTAATGACTTTCTCATAATCATGTTTCAAATGGGCCAGTTACATGTATGCCAACTACAAGTTTTTTTAATTACATGTACATGGACATGTAGACCTACAAAAGGGACATCAGTGGTAGCCAAAGTATTCAAACTATTTAAAAATTACAAATTTCGGGGTGTATATATAAAGGGTCCAAGAGTAAAACGTCAAGTGATTGCAATAAGGGCCATTCAGTAGCCTTAATACAATCTCTCCCCCCCCCCCCTAAAAAAAAAGTCAGATTTATTGGTCAAGTTCGACACACCCCCAACTTTACAAATCTGCTTGTTTCCCCTTTAAACAGCTCTTTCCAATTGACCCATATTTTGACATTCAATTGTTCAATGTCCAGCTCTGAAATATATGCATCTCTAGATTTCGAATATTTCATTATTTGCCATTATGTAAATTAGCAATAAATATCTCTTTAAAAAAAAAAAAATCAAACTTGAAATAGTAATAAAGATAAGAATACTTTGATCCTTTATGACTCCAAGGCATTACTACACATTCAACAAGCTTTGTAGCTGATGAGCTTCCTTGGATAACCTGCATAATGAAAACAAAAAGAAAAGAAAAGAAAAATTATACTTCTTGTAGACTGTAGACTGGATTTTAAGGAAGGAAAAAAAATGGGTACATGTACATCTCTACTTTCATGTTACAATTTATTTTTTTTCTTCTTCAAATGATAGAAATGTAAATCTAGGTGTAAATCTTTTAACAGAAGTAAATATTTTCCATTACAAATTTGATTCAAGACCAAGACCTCTAGTAATTCGAAATGGTTAAATCAGTCAGCAAGTATAATGAAAATGATTTAGTGGACTTCAGAATTCGATTTTGACTGTACAGATTAGGGGTCTACAAAAAACACCTACACGCCAAATAAGTTTAAATACTAGGCCCTAGAATCTATACCATAATCTTACAGAGCTACTACTAGTAGAACTACGTCTAAGCTATGGCCACATTGAAATTTACACCTAGAGATCTACATTTTCACCCCCCCCCCCAAAAAAAAAAAAAAAACAAACAAAACAAAACAAAACAAACAAACAAAAAACAAAAAAACAAAAACAACCCCCCCCCCCCCAAAAAAAAAAAAAAAAAAAATTTTACCTAGCCAGTTCAACTTGGGTTTCCTGCAGTGAGTGGATGACAAAATCTACAGCCCAGGTAGGGTCTATCACGGTATTGGATGATCTAGCCCTGGTCCTGGTCCCCCTGTGACTGTGTTCCACTACTTTGGTCCATTTATCAATGTCAATGACAATGATAGCTCTGCAATCAAAAGAGAACAAAAATTTAGGATTGTGGTTGTAATAAAAGCATAGATCTACTGTCTAGATTATCAGATATCATAGATTCATACTCTCAGTCTCAGATCTACTGTCTAGTCTCTAGTGTCATTGGCGACTCGTCAATGGTTGTCACAACACAAAAGAGGTGTAGATTCTAGACCTATTTCATCCATCCAAGCCCAAGTCAATGATCAAATGGAGAATGAGACCACTCTTGTCTACTCTTACTTATTAGTAGCAGCCTTAGGTTATAGAAACTAAAGAACATTGATATGGGTCGAGAATGGAAGACATTGCCATTCAAATCCTATGTAGATCTTTCTGGACCCTACCTAAACAAAAGTCAGAGTTCAAAGCGAAGGTCTAACGTTAGGCCTATAGCCGTAGCCAGGGCACCTGCAACATTTTGCTCTCGTAGGCAAAGCACAGTAGCCGGCCAGGATCGGCGAACCCAAAACTAACAGACCGCTAGGCAAGATCTTACCCGGCGCGGCCCAGAGTAAGGATCTTGCGCATTCAGTGTTATGATCAATCTTGAACAGCTCCACATCTACCGCAGATTGTCGGTAATGAAGTCATGCGAGGTTTGAGCACTATCGTAATTAGACCGATGGGATCTGTCTCTTCCTCGGAGAACTTCTTTTTTTCATTACTGACGTTTGTTGGTCAGTTCTCCTCCTTAGAGACAGATATCACCCATATACTCGCCTGTGCGAACATTTTGCACCAATTTGAAGCAAGCAGAGGCGACCAAGTTAAATGCATTTTAACCCTATTTTAACGGGTCTAGTACCCATTTTCATGTAATAAATACAAAATAATAACTTAGAACTACGTTTTGATTTACCCCTTTCTTGAATTGGTCTATTTTGAAGCTTCTTTCAAGCTATTTTCTTCCCTAATCCAACACTTTTCCTCCGTATCGCAAATTTTGAAATGCGTGTCACCTGACTTACGTTAGTGATCGTTTTGTGGTATCGTTTTTTTAAAAAAAATCTTCTTTCGTTGTATGGTATCGGCAGCGCAGTCATTGCCGACACCATAAAAACGATACCACAAAACGATCACTAACGTAAGTCAGGTGACACGCATTTCAAAATTGGCGATACGGAGGAAAAGTGTTGGATTAGGGAAGAAAATAGCTTGAAAGAAGCTTCAAAATAGACCAATTCAAGAAAGGGGTAAATCAAAACGTAGTTCTAAGTTATTATTTTGTATTTATTACATGAAAATGGGTACTAGACCCGTTAAAATAGGGTTAAAATGCATTTAACTTGGTCGCCTCTGCTTGCTTCAAATTGGTGCAAAATGTTCGCACAGGCGAGTATATGGGTGATATCTGTCTCTAAGGAGGAGAACTGACCAACAAACGTCAGTAATGAAAAAGAGAAGTTCTCCGAGGAAGAGACAGATCCCATCGGTCTATATCGTAATATACAGATCTACGGGAAATTTCTGATCTTTTCGAAAAATATTACCAGTACCCTATTCAAAAGGACTGTTTTATAGTTCAATAAAAGTTGATAACTTTCTTTTGTCATGCAAGAGAGAGGGGACTGGGTGGGATGTGGGTTAATACGTTTTGTACAGTGAACTCACTCGTTGCCACGACGAACACATCCCAATCATTAAGAGGAACGATAAACGAAATTGATATTTACTTACATTTCAAGGCATCATACGGCCTCACTTTGATGTGAATGTTCCCTGTAGGATTTTCTGCTTTCGTGAGATTTACCAGATAAACTCCTTCTAAAACAAAACTTTTTAAAAAACAAAGTTTTTTTGAGATTTGTGTTGAAATGGCACAAAAGTAGCACCACCCGTACGGCCGCCATTTTCCCTATTTCGTGTCCAAATCGTAAGGAATTGTGGGAATGAAAAAAATGTTTTATGTATGATCTTATACATAAAACATTATGTTAATACGAGCCACTAACCAATTATCGATCAGTATTTGACGAGTTTTTGACGTCATTCCTCATGAATAAGCATTAATTCAAATTGACCCTCCTAGATCACTGTTCAACTTGGACAAAGCTCCCACAATGCATCCAATGCAAAGCCTATGGTATGTCAAAGGTCACATATTTAGTTGAGTCTCTAGCCCTCCTTCGGAGGGCATACTGGTATGATCGAATCTCTTTGGGGTCTTATCGGTGATTTTTGCTGACAAATTTGCTCTCAGCCAATCAGATGCAAGGATTTCAGTAGCTTATAACAGTTATTGCAATTTGTCATTGATGACAAGTTTTATGAAACAGGCCCCAGATCTGTCGGTTTTCAGACCTCTAAGCCTATATAGTAATGTGTTTCTTGATACCAGAATCATATTCACTGACCTTTCTGGTTGACCTTCATAGCGTGACAATCCTGATGTGAAGAGTCTAAAATTATAACTGAATTAATGCCTAAGTAATCTGAATTATTTACACGGCATTGTTTATTTGATGATTTTTCCCTTTAAAATACAGGTTGGGAATCTTTTCGGGGGGCAGAAGTCAACTGTTATTACACTGATCAACGCTATGTATGGTGGATCTATCATAATATTTTTCATTGCCAAGGTGGGATATGATTAAAATTTTACCATGTTTGCTAAATGATACTAATTTGCATGAATTTATGATTTTCTTGTATCTGACAGTGTGTTAGATTCCAAACAACAGAGTTAATTGTCTAAGTGCCCTCATAATTATCATCACCACTTCTAATTGATGAATAAGATTACGCATAAATAATTTTGAGAAAACAACCTATTCTCAAATACCTTTTGAAGTTTGGGAATTATTAAGCAATATAAACGTCCTTTTTTTCTAACTTACATGCAAAACAAGTTATAATTAAAAAAAATATCGGATTCATCCTTTTAGCCACTAACCGGTGATAATCTTGATTTAAACCCTGATAAGCAATATTGTCTAGACTGAACCTTTTACATATATCGTAACGCACAGTTTAACGAGAGGATGCGTTCTGTAATTTTGCAAGCATTTCTACTTTGAAAAAAATAAATGATATAGAAGAAAATTAATTGTTTTAGTTTCAATATTGTTCAATTTAGTATTATATAACGCATTTGTGATGTCGTGGGTGTATACGTCTCCAGGCTGAATATCAAATGGTTCGAGTCCTTCGCTAAGAAATGTATTTATAGATTTGCCACTCTCAACCCAGGTGTAGTAAATGGGTACCTCGTAAGAAGTAATTCCTTGAATGCTTTCAGCGCCTTAGGGCAGCTTGGCTGAAGTCAGCTTAGTAGTACTACTTTTAGGAGTCTTTATAGCGTCCCCTGTGATGGATTATCTGCTCAATATAAATGAAGGTGTTTTAATTATCCGACAGTGCCTTTAATCATATTCAATAATCATTCATTTAACTATTTTTATCCCCTAGATAGTGCATGACGCCGGGTTCTCAATCAACATCCTTTTCTTCATTTTGGCTGGGTCCGTGGTCCTCCTCAATATCAACACCTTTCTCGTTCTCCCCATGAAGTACATCCCCTGGCCCCTCCCAGATGGGTACAGATTAATCACGTGCTGCACCCCTAGGGCCATTCCAGAGGATAAGGAAAATGGTGCATACGACAACCAAGGGTATTTAGAAGACCCGTTTAGCGAGGTGACTGGTGTAAATGGGTACTACAGGCGTGACCGGCGGAGTAGGACGGACTCAGTACGCAGTGATGTTAGTAAGCGTAGCAGGAGCATGAGCCTGTCGATTGCAATGGACCCGACATACGAAACGGGCGAAGGTGGTGTCTCAGAGGCCGAAGAACGAAAGAAGAAGGAGTATGGAAGCCTCGGGTCATGCCTCCTGTCGATGCCATTTTTCCTCTTACTTCTTTGGCAGGCCTTCCTCGAGACCGATATCATCTTCACCTTCGGAACCTTTAATTTCTTCTTGACAAGATTGTCTGATGGCGATGAGGATCTCGGTAGGTTATTCTGTCCGCCTTGAAGAAGATAAAAATTAAGTAAGGGTAAAACATATTTGATTCATATTAGATTATTCCTCACTTTAACCGAATACTAACCCTGTCAACCCAAAGTTACTGATTGCCCATAGATCAATAAGACACAATGGTCCAGACCTATGGAATTCTCTCCCAGAATTCATTAAATCCTGTTGTACCCTTACTCATTTAAAGCCAAAGTCAAAATGATGTTACTATCTAAATATACAAGGTAAAATTTCTGTGTCAACTCTTCATCATCATCATCACCGTTATCACCACCACCACCACCACCACCACCATCATCATCATCATCATCATTTCATCATCAACATCATCATCAATATTCTTTTAACTTAGGCTTTCAATTATTTATCCATTCTGCTTATTTATCCATGTTTTAGCTATTTCATAATATTTGTCTGGGACTGCCATATTCTCAAGCAAATTGCTTATCATGGTAGTCCTTCTTCCGCAAATGATTTTATATTTCATAAATTACAGTAATAATATCTGACAATTTATCATTTCGTGTTTGTTTTTGAAAAATTATTGTTACATTATACTTGTTATTTATGATTCATTGTCAAAAAGTATTTTTGTATTTTATTTCATATATGTTACCGAAAAATGTTGTACTTATATGAATGCAGAAGAAAAATAAATCAAATCAAATAAAAAACCCGGCGAATTCTTAACTTCGACATCTTTGGATCTTACCTAACCTTAACCATAGACCTAACCTAAACTTAATAGCAACCTAAGCCCTCACGTTCTCTCTTTGACGAAATAAGGCCCAATGCAGGAGCCTTCTCTCTTTGACGAAATAAGGCCCAATGCAAATGTTGCAGGAGCCTTCTCTCTTAAGGCCCAATGCAAATGTTGCAGGAGCCTTCTCTCTTTGACGAAATAAGGCCCAATGCAAATGTTGCAGGAGACTTCTCTCTTTGACGAAATAAGGCCCAATGCAAATGTTGCAGGAGCCTTCTCTCTTAAGGCCCAATGCAAATGTTGCAGGAGCCTTCTCTCTTAAGGCCCAATGCAAATGTTGCAGGAGCCTTCTCTCTTTGACGAAATAAGGCCCAATGCAAATGTTGCAGGAGCCTTCTCTCTTTGATGAAATAAGGCCCAATGCAAATGTTGCAGGAGCCTTCTCTCTTAAGGCCCAATGCAAATGTTGCAGGAGCCTTCTCTCTTTGACGAAATAAGGCCCAATGCAAATGTTGCAGGAGCCTTCTCTCTTTGACGAAATAAGGCCCAATGCAAATGTTGCAGGAGACTTCTCTCTTTGACGAAATAAGGCCCAATGCAAATGTTGCAGGAGACTTCTCTCTTTGACGAAATAAGGCCCAATGCAAATGTTGCAGGAGCCTTCTCTCTTAAGGCCCAATGCAAATGTTGCAGGAGCCTTCTCTCTTAAGGCCCAATGCAAATGTTGCAGGAGCCTTCTCTCTTTGACGAAATAAGGCCCAATGCAAATGTTGCAGGAGCCTTCTCTCTTTGATGAAATAAGGCCCAATGCAAATGTTGCAGGAGCCTTCTCTCTTAAGGCCCAATGCAAATGTTGCAGGAGCCTTCTCTCTTTGACGAAATAAGGCCCAATGCAAATGTTGCAGGAGCCTTCTCTCTTTGACGAAATAAGGCCCAATGCAAATGTTGCAGGAGACTTCTCTCTTTGACGAAATAAGGCCCAATGCAAATGTTGCAGGAGCCTTCTCTCTTAAGGCCCAATGCAAATGTTGCAGGAGCCTTCTCTCTTAAGGCCCAATGCAAATGTTGCAGGAGCCTTCTCTCTTTGACGAAATAAGGCCCAATGCAAATGTTGCAGGAGCCTTCTCTCTTTGACGAAATAAGGCCCAATGCAAATGTTGCAGGAGCCTTCTCTCTTTGACGAAATAAGGCCCAATGCAAATGTTGCAGGAGCCAGTGTCTTATCACCGTCTTATTCATAGCCGTCGTCATTATATCGTCATCACTTTATTTATTTATTTATTTGAACATATTTAATCAGGATGACAAGATCAGTTAAAACTGTTTTACATCATGGTCCTGAGATTTTAAAAAACATGAATATAAAAGAAAATTACCAAAAAAAATATATCAACAGTATGTTGAAAGCATCGATAAAAATAATTAAGTTATTATATAAATATATAATGTGTGGAAAATATCACAATGATAATTCCAAAATATTCTTGCATAAAACTCAGAAAGTAAAAGATGTGGTCAGAAAGTTTTGTCTTGTATCATATCTTAGTGAGTTGGTACACAAACGTCTTCGCTATCACGCAGCTCTTCATCATCATCGTTGGTCCACTTGGTGGTCTTCTCATGGATAGGAACCACATCTCGATGTCCTGCTCGACTACCAGTGAGTACAGTGCACCAAGAACACAATAACCCACGTTTAGTACGTCATAGTGATAGTATAATGAGGTGTGGGCGAGTGTGAAGAGCGTGGGTGAGGTCGTGTGGGTGTCGGGAAGGGCATGTAGGTCCATACCATGGACCTACTAAGGGCGAGGGAGTGCGAAGGTGAGTGGATGTGTGGATGTGCGTAGGTGCGTGTAGAGAGAATAGACCACAATAGCTGCGTGCACACTGTTTATACTGTCCTCAAAGAGAATGAAACCCTGGGGAAAAATCAATTTTAATGAATAGAGAGGATAGAGAGAAGCAATTTTTTTTAAAGTTCCATCAAAATCGGTTACGAAATGAGAAAGTTATGAAAGTTTGTAAAGTCTCAATTTACTTTCTATGGCGATCCTCAAATTGGCAATGTTTCTTCAAAGTGACAGGTTTAGTAGTACAACTCTCCATATGTTTTGTACACAAAATTTAATATTTTTCCCATTATCTCTCAAGGTGCAGCTTGTCTCCTTCTTAGCTCAAGATATATCATGGGAAAATGTATTTGACACAACATATGTTGAGTTCACAAAAACACAAGGAGCATCTTTAGAGATAATGGAGAAAATATGAAATTTTGTGTACAAAACATATGGAGAGTTGTACTACTAAACCTGTCACTTTGAAGCAACATTGCCAATTTGAGGATCGCCATAGAAAGTAAATTGAGACTTTTCAAACTTTCATAACTTTCTCATTTTGTAACCGATTTTGGTGGAACTTTTTTTAAATTGCTTCTCTCTTTCCCCTTTTTCATTAAAATGGATTTTCTCCAGGGTTTCATTCTCCTTTAATTACGAATATGGATGTGTTCTTTTCAGCAGTTCAGTCACGCAATCGCACTTATCGTTTGTATGCAAACGCCACTCTTTTATTCCTTGAAAATATTCCTTTACTATAGGCAAAATGCTGGAAGTTAACTCAGTGTGAAAATCATCCAGTCGTGTTACGCGTGACAATCTACTACTGCAGTCCGATTTTAAAACAAATTCAGTTCATGAATACGTATCATACTATCATGTGATACCCTATCTCAGATATACACGCAGTTATTATCAATATTAAGACATAGGCCATCAATAATTGCACCCTGTCGTGACAATCTATACTTATCAATTTGTTTTACTTTTTCCTGTTTATTACTGGGGTAGAAATAAAACAATTTTCATAATTTAATTTTTTCTTGAAATATAGAAAAACCCAAGGAGAGAGGTCCGTACGCAGCGATGCGAGATAGTTGTCTACCTTTAGCGATCACTACTCTCGCTTCTATCGGCTACTCCATTTGTCTTTTGATTCCTAACCTTCAACTTCAGTATCTAACTTTCATCCTCATCCTCATCCTGAAATCTCTACTCTTCGGAGTCGGGTCGGCGGTTGTAGCAGTCGTGTAAGTCGTGATCTCTGGCAGTAATGTGCATGTAGTTTCCGACAAGTTATAGAATGATTATATATCCTCCCTACAGCTGTAGTATATAGTTACCCCTGTTTAGTGCTTGGAGTTAGAAAAAAATACGAGAATTCGAATTTCATGTTCAGAGTGAAAGTCCTCCCTGGTATTTAGTTGACTTTACTAAAAACAGAAAATGAGAGAAACAGATAAATGAAAGTTTGAGCAAAATCCGAGAAGAAATAAGAAAGTTATCGTTTATAAAGTTATAATCAAAAACACGATTTGGCAACTTAGCTCCGTGACGTATCTTGCGAGCTCTTTTCCCATTTGCTCTGTACAGCAAACTAAATATATTTTCGTTTTCCTAGTTTTTGATGAAGAAATACATTTGTTTCATACAGGTTTTGGGTAAAAACATATATGCAATGATTATATCTAGGTTGCATGTATGATTAAATATTTTCCTTAGAGAAAATGAAAATTCATAATTTTTGTTTAGGTAGGCTTGCAGGGAAAATACGGGAGGAGTTCGAAAGATACGTCAAGGAATTGCCAAATTGTGCTTGATTGATTACAACTTCAAAAATACATAACTTTCTCATTTCTTATCGGATTTTGCTCAAACATTCATCATGTTCATTGATCTGTTTCTATGATTTTCTGCTTCTTTTGAAACCAACTTCATATCACGGTGGACTTTCCCTTTTCAGAATGATAAGACATGAAATGTGAACCCGTTAGTGTGTCATTAATGATAACATAACTTCAATTTTCTAGCGTTTGTTTTAAAACAAACAAAAAAACAACTTATATTTAATACAGAATATGGTGCACTCTTGGATAATGAACTGAAATTCTTTTTGTGACGTCACAGGTTTCCGATGCAGTACTTTACCAGCGTATATGGTGCCATCCGAACCGTCAGTGGGTTCTTCACCCTTCTTCAGTACCCCATCTTCATCCTTATCCAGAATTACCTTGATGATGACCCTTTCTGGGTAAGCACAAACACCTTTGTTACCGGCAATGAATGAGACTGAATTAAATGAATACCAACGTAAATCCATTGTTACTAGCAACGTTGCGCTACAGATTGGTATCTTGTGAACTACGGCAAATTCTAGCTTTACAAGGTTTTTGGTACAAAGTTTTCTGTATTCGGCCCAGACTCAGTTAAGGACTAGTAAGATCACCATTCTTTAGTACTCTTTCTCAGAGATTTGTATTCATGAAGATGAACTTGAAATAGTCAGAAAGACAAATAAGAATACAAACAACCCTGAAAACTTCTCAAAAGCTTTACACTATAAACATGACAAATATGCAGATATTGTTTATCAAAATGAAGACGTAACACCTTTCCCACTGCGTCATGCTTGAATCCCAATGGAGTTTATAGCGAACGAATTCTCGTCCTATCTGCATGTCCCCAGGTCTTTGTTAATTTTTACATCTTAATCTTAACTATATATTCCAACGTTTGGAATTGATATCGGATATAGTTGATCATTTTTATTCATTTTAATATACAGCATAATCATAAAAATGTAAACATTTTCGTAAAAAGCAAAAGTTAATTACGAGGATACCATATACTTTGTATATATATATTTATATATATTTATGTATAACACGATAAAAACTATTTTCGAAAAATCAACTGAAGGCAATTTCAATAGCCCTGTCTGTTACCTTTAGAAATGTGCGAACATTACAATGGGATATTACGTAATCCGAACCAGATTTCTATGGACAGTACAATAGGCCTTTGAAATTGCCCTTGAATTTATTTTTTGAAAGTAGTTTTTCTCGTGTTTTATGTTCTTATTTATTTTTCGAAAGTAGTTTTTATCGTGTTGTATGTTCTTATTTATTTTTTGGTGATTTTGTTGGCTATTATTGTTACTTATTATTGCTGTCAGGGCCTCATGGAAGACCACCAGTACTGGTGATAATGAGTCACCCTGTATAAATATCATCAATCAATCAATCAATCAATCAATCAATCAATCAATCAATCAACCACAAAAACTTCCCAATGTTATCCTTCCACGCAGGTGACAATTGCATTCATTGTTGCTGACGTATCGACTTTCGCCCTACCTGCTGCCCTCTACGTCTTAAGTAAACGGAAAAGTCCATTGGGCGACAAAAAGTAGTCTGCCAGCATTCACAATTATCGCTATCAGCATCATTGGCGTAAGAAGATAATCGGTCTCTTTAATTTGCATTGGCTGGAACCACGCTACGACATCCGGTAGACCACTGAGCACCATGGCCGAGCTAGAAAAATACCTGATAGTATAGATTTTACATTTAATTCGTGTCGAACCTGCTTTATAATAAAAAAATGTCTATTGCAAAAAATATATGTCATTTTTTTTTTTTTTTTTTTTACAAATATCTTATATTTCAAAAGTATATATTTATTATATCAATGAACATTCTTTACACAATCTTAAAGTGAAAATGTAAAAAAAAAATTGCAATATGTTTGTTTGTTTGTTTGTATTTTAAAGAACAATAGGGTTTCATTTCATGCTTTGATATTGTATCTTTGGTCCCGGATAGTTATATACTCAAACCAAACAATAAAAATTCCCCTGACACTTTTCAGTATAACTCGAGAAATATTCAATAAAACCAGCTTATTCAAAGTATGCAGAATTCTCTTACCCACAGTTTGATTGGTTGTTTGTTTATTTTATTATATTTCCATAATAAAATTATTGTTTTCATTGCTGTCGGTACTTGAAAACACCATGCAATGCTTTATAAATCACAAAATGCAACTCTTTTTCATGTACCGACTGCAATTTAAAAAAAAAAAAAAAAAAAACTTTTCTTTATGAAAATATTCATAATCATTTGGTCACAAAAAAGATCGAAATGTGGCTAAGAAAATTCTGCATACTAGTTTTATATTATTATTATTTATTTTTTTTTGGAATGACCAGCTTTCATCAAATATTTGTCGAGTTACATTCAAAGGTGTTAGGGGGAACTTACTTTTCGGATCACTACTATCTGGCTTTTTCTGGTTTTGAGGGGGGGGTGTATATATATATAATCATAACTATACTGCCTTCGTATAATCAAATTGTCCGAATCGTAGAAGTAGTGCAAGTGAGTAGTAATAAAAGTATGAGCTGGATAAATAATAATTTGAATCAATTCAACTCAGTTCAGTTATATATTTTCTTTTTTCTGAAAAGCAGGGGAAAATTGATTACTGCATTAACTGACAAGGAATCTCGATGACACTTTGTAGAATGACAAAGTGTTTGTTATTTTATAGTGATTTGTTCTGTCAAACAAAGTAATTCGGAA
This sequence comes from Heliocidaris tuberculata, assembly GCA_025618425.1. Lineage (NCBI taxonomy): Eukaryota > Metazoa > Echinodermata > Echinoidea > Camarodonta > Echinometridae > Heliocidaris > Heliocidaris tuberculata. Next base: position 11,392,999 of record CM046840.1, read on the forward strand.
CATGAGACCCCAAAAGTACGTCTACTCATACATTTACAAGTAAAACAATTTTACTCAATATTTTTCAATTTTACACATCTGTTATTATGTTCCATGTATTTTTATCCGTGGAAAAAGAGTTGTGAATATTGAATACGTTATGAAGATATACCTTTTATAAATTCACTCCATAGAGTTACTCTCATGACACATTGCGAGGGTAATAAAAGGGGGTAACCTCGCTAGTCATAAGGATCGCTATTCATAAGGACCACTTATTCATAAGGACCGCTATCCATAACGCATGACTAAATGAATAGCGGTTTTGTATGAATAGCGGTTCTCCTAGATAGCGAGCAAACCATAGACAAATTACCTCGCTATTCATAAGGACATCCATTCATAAGGACCATACTATTCATAACTATTCGTAAGGATCGCTATTCATAACGCGTGTTAAATGAATAGCGGTTTTCTATGAATAGCGGTCCTCATGAATAACGAGCGGACCCGAATAAGGGTATCTTGACAAGATGTACCATTACTATTATTTGAAATGTTGATTTGCGTATGATTATTTAATCTTTTCGATATGCAAATTATATTAATGAATTAATTACCAGAGACAATGAATAAATGAAAATGTGCTCCGGTTCATGTTAGTCTTATTCCAGATTTGTTTGAGCCAAAAGCCATGCAGGGAGTAGGACTTGTGGAGAATTCTGGAAACAGAGAGTTGTGGGATAGCGAGACCAATCGTGCCAAGAAAGAGAGAGAGATAGACAGAGAGAGAAAGAGAGAGAGGGGGGGGGGGAGAAAGAGGGGGCGGAGGGGAGGAGAGGGAAGGAGGGGAGGAGAGGAGTGCCCATGCCTAATCGACGACTTTCGTTTGTGGATTTTTTGAGGGGTTGTAGTTGTTTGGGGTTTTTTTGGTAGTAGTTGTGTTTTGTTTCTTTGCTTGTTTGTTTTGTTTAGTTTAGTTTTTTTAGATTTCATTGTTGCTAAACAAAAATTGCTCTTGACAGTCTAGAAACTTGCCTTTGTCCGACCATGCAGGGAAATGTAACTAGATACATTTCCCTGGTCAGACCTAGCACAAAGAGTGCATGACTGCATGCATGTGTCGTGTCGATTTACAAAGGAAAGTAAAACAGCTGGGCGCATGCATTAGAACAATATCCGAGTGTATTACTATACGAGCAGAGATGGTGGTGGGGGAGAGGGGGCCCTTTAGGGGAGATAGAGAGAAAGAGAGAGAGGGGGGAGAGGAACTTAGAAAGATGGAGAGAAATGGACCGGAGAAAGAGAGAGAGAGAGAGAAAGAGAGAGAGAGAGAGAGAGAGACATAAAGTAGACAGAGAGAGAGAGAGAGAGATAGAGGGGAGAGATACAGAAAAGTAAATAGAAAGAGAGGAACAAAAAGGAGAAGGCCGGAGGAGAAGGGTCGATGGACGGGAGAGAGAGGGGGTGGGGTGCTGGATGGAATCCGCGCGCGCTCAGCTTGCTAGCTCTGAAAGAGGGAGCATACCTCTGTGTGGGCGTGGCATCTAATACCAATTGTAAACATTCCATCACACATGTCACATGTATTGAGTGTATGGCATGCAGCGCACGTTGATCTCCAGATCCAGAGAGCTCTTTCGATGAAATAGTGACATCTCGGCCCGAGAAAATCAGAGTTAGCATTAGCAAGGTATTTGGCTACATTATTTATTCACAAACGGAATGCTATTCGCAACATTCAAACCGATATATCGGTTTTTCTATATATAGAAAAAGTCAAGTTTATTTTATATTGTCCGATACGTTCACTTTGGTGTATCTATTCTCTGTCAATTATTTATCAAGTTCAAGTTCTTTTTTTTAAACACTCATAAAAACAAAAACATCAAAATTATACAAGTACATTTTATCTTCAGATAAGCTTGTGCATGTATAAGTGATCCCCTATACATAAAATACAAAATAATCTAGAATTCACAACTAACAAAAGAAATGAGGAAAAGGGAGGGGGGGGGGGGAAGCACTCAGAAAACACACACTCACACACATGCCACATACACCCTACACATTTTCACACAAACGGCCTGATGAGATCATAAAATTTATAGTATTGCACATATTTTTTTGTAAATGTTTTTTTTTTTAAAGAGCTCTTTTAAATGCTTTTAGAGAAGGCATCATCTTGATGTTTTTTGGAATGCTACTCCATATCTTTGGGCCATTCAAAAATCTTGAGTTTCTGAAGGCTGAGGTTCTGATTTGCAAAAAATGAAAGTCTGAAGCATGTCTGGTGTTGTACTTATGCATGGCATTGAATTTAAAATGGTTTCCCAAAGATATGGGTAGCAGACCATAACATTCATACATAAACACAGAAATCTGAAATTGAGACATACTGTATCAAAAATATTTAGCTTTGCTACCATCTTCAAAAAACAAGACCAAAAACTGGAATTAGCCTGACTTGTTAAAAATAAATTTTGTGGAATGATATTATTCTCTATTCTCTCAGCATTTGCCCTAAAGATATATGAGGACAATGGAAAATATTGACCTGAATGCGATTGAGGAAGCAGCCCAGAGGGTTAAAGGTCATATTCATATGACCCCCGTGATGACCTGTGGAATGCTCAACAAGATGGCTCCTGGAAGAAATCTCTTTTTCAAATGTGAGCTACTCCAAAAGACAGGATCTTTTAAGGCAAGTATATAAGGCCAAATAAAACAAAAGATAACCAGTTTCTCATTCCTGCGCACCTCTATTTTAGCTGCCGTATAAATTTTGTCTTCTTTAGATTTCTAGTTTTGGTATAGCAAAAATAAAAAATGATAGCAAATGCTTTTCACAATTAATTAGTATTGTCTTCAAGATTGAAATCACATCTTGCCTCTTGTCTTTTGGAGGGTATTATGAATTATGCATTGGAGGGTATTATTATTTTGCTATACCTAGGCCTATAGCTTGGCAAACACCATCCGGGGGTGGGGGGAGGGGTGGGGGGGGGGGGAAGAATATCATTTTTGGTGAAAAGTTGAAAAGGAGTTTCATTCCAGGTGCTGAATTCCTCCGAGCTTTCCCCATTGCTTCCAATCCGGTTCCAATCCACCCCGGGGAATTCAGTTTTCGTTCATGCTGACCGCTTATATATGAATACACACACCATAGACTTGCCATGACACACAGCGTATTTAAGCCCCCCTTTTTTTCTTGCCGGCGGCACATACCCACCACTTTTGGGGTTGAACCCCCCCCCCCCCCCCCCCCCAGGACACCATCTTCCAAGGAGAAACCAATGTCAGAAGAAAAAGGGGCAGACTGACTAAGATCTGGATTGTTAACATAAAGCAGTGGACAGGAATGTCTTTTGACCAGCCAACTAGAACAGCTGAAGACAGAAAGTTTGGGAGAACCTGTGTCTCAAGATCCATCACATTGTCGACCCAATTGCCTCCAAGCTATGGGACATAGATAGTTGTGGAGTCCTATGCTGTAATTCTGCAATATAGTCTATACAATGCGGTATGAGAAATCATCTATCTTTACAGGCTTTGAATCTCATGTCCATTTGACTTTTGAAAATAAGTGCCTGCTTCCTCCTTTTTTTTTATTTTGGCATAAATTATGTAATGCAGGAGCATCTGTACATGTTTGTATTGCCTTTATGAAGTGATCATGAACAAATTACAGCTTTATCTGTTTGAATCATCTCCCTTTTTTTCTTTTGGAATTTCAGATTCGAGGTGCTTTGAATGCAGTGACCAAGCTCACTGACAGCTTTCCTGAAGGACCCGAGAAACCTAAAGTAGTCACTCACAGCTCAGGGAACTTTGGACAGGCTCTGGCCTATGCTGCCCAGCTCAAGGGTCTTGATGCTTATGTCGTGATGCCGGAGACTGCTCCACAGTGCAAGGTCAACGCTGTGAAGGGGTACGGAGCTGAAGTGATCCCATGCAAGCCCACGGAAGAGGTATCTAGTATTTAATCCTTTAGTTCAATGGTTTTTGCATTGTCGTAGTTACGCCAGGAGGGGGGGGGGTGTTAAATTGCAAAAATAAAATTAGAAAAGGAATATTGAAAAAGAAAAGGAAAGAAAGGGATAAGCAAATGTTAATGTGAAAAGAAGATTATAGGGTAACCCTGCCACACCCTCCCCCTAATCGTTGGTCTTAATAATTCACATTTCATCCACCAAGTAAGACCAGGGGAGGGGGAGTTGGAGTTGGAGGAAGGAATCAAATGGCATAAAAAGAAGAAAAAAAGGAAAATATAAAGGAAGAAAATGAGAGGTGGAAGTGAATGTGAAAAGGATATGACAGGAATAGGGCCCCTCTCACACCCTCTGTCTAATCATGGGCCTTGTTAATTTGCATTTTTTCCGCCAAGTAAGTCCGGTTCCCCTTCCCTCCCATGCCCCAACTCCCTCCTGCCCCTTGATACAAGTGCCCCCTCAATGGCTGGGGCCACACTATTCCACTGGTTCTCAATATTTGCAACCTGTGCTGGTTGAATGACTTTATTTTTCCCAGACTTGCTTCTTTCAGATATGAAATACGGAGAGATAAAAACTATCCTTGCCCTCAGTTGTGTCCCCCCCCCCCCCCCCCATTTCCTAACTCCTGGTGCTGCCCATGATTCGTGGTTAATTTCGGTGCTCTAGACTTGATTTATTTTCATTTAGAAGGGGATATATTTCACTCTCCTTTGAAGGTAAGCTTTCCGACAGACCCTGTATGTACGTATACATGTATGTTGTTATTGTTGTTGTTTCAGTCCAGGAGAACAAGGGGAGAGGAAGTACAGAGGAGAACGGGCGCTCATTTCTTTTCACCATCTCAGACGTATGATGTCATAGCGGGACAAGGCACAATCGGTCTAGAGCTGCTTGATCAGGTGGGTCGGACATATTACTGACCTACAAGGGAGGAATTAATTGTCAGTGAAGAGTTCTTATTTTTATAAGTTCTCATGGAAGAAGAAGTGAAATATATACATGTATTGTATTTGTAATTTTTATTTAAAGGACCTATGGAATGCAAGTACATGTTGATCTTTGATGATGTGTATTGTTCTGTACATCACAAAATTTACAACCATTGATCTGAATATGTGTCATATATTTTTAAATAATTTTTAGAATTATTTTATTTTACCTGCTAAGCCCCGCCCCTAAAAAATCATTTGGAGTCTGATTCTTCACATGACATCATCAGTCAATCATCAGTTACCTAAAACAAGCCAAGCACACGACACTGGTATGTAAAGTATCTCTCTGTTTTGTACTTGCTCACAATAGCATCGTGTGTTTTCATACAACATATTTTCAGTACCTTTCTTTTCCTGTGATGCTGGAGCATTTCTGACATAGCATCTGCTATTAAATCATGCGATGCTATTGTGAGCAGGTGCTAAACTGAGGGATAGGTACATACCAGTGTCTATTGTTTGGCTTGTTTTAGGTGACTGATGATTGACTGATGATGTCATGTGAAGAATCAGACTCCAAAGGATTTTTCAGGGGCGGGGCTTAGCAGGTAAAATAAAATAATTACAAAAAATATTTAAAAATATATGACACATATTCAGATCAAATGGTTGTAAATTTTATGATGTACAGAACAATACACATCATCAAAGATCAACATGTACTTGCATTTCATAGGTCCTTTAACTTCAGGATTTTTTTGGGGGGGGGGTTTTGTTTTGTTTTTAGGGGCAAAGTTATTGTAATTAAGCATTGATTAAAAAAACTATTATAGGTGTGACCCCCCCCCCCCTCCCGAAATTGCTGCTTCTTATTTATTATTGTCTTGCTATGTAAGTCAGAGTGTTTAGTTAAAGTGTACAATTTCTTTAAAAATGCCTTTGTGTTGATGGCACAAATAAACTTCCAGCTTCAAGACATCCAAGCAAACAAAACTTTACTCATTGCAAGCAGTAAATTCTTTTTGAATGCAAACTTAGTTTGCTTGTAGTTGGAAGTTATTAAACACCTGTAAAAAGGCATTTAAAATCAAACTGGAGCACACTGTCAGAGAGGTGAAAAATTCTTTGCTTCAGCCTTGAAATGACTTCAAATTCATTATACATTGTATACAGTGGAATCTCTTTATAACAAACTCCTTGGGACCAAGGAAATTACCTCTTTATATCAAAACCTTTTTATATCAGGGCTAAAAAAGAACAGAACACAAAGAAGTAGGACCAGCAAAATGACCTTGTTATAATGAGAGTTTGTTATAACAGAGTTCTTTATAACGAGGTTCCACTGTACATGCTCGCATACAAGACCTAATTTGATAAGTTTGTTTATACTTTGTCATGTGGCTGGCAGAAGGGTTTAAGCTCGTTACGCCATTCTGCTAAATGCGGATGCACACTATTGTGTTAAGCAGAAGGTCATTAGCTTTAAAATGCTCATCACAAAAATGTGTGCTTATTTTATATGAAACTACTAAGACTAGGCAGTAGTACCATCCATTTTCACCGTTTTATTAGTTGATAAAGAGAGAAATTCCTGGCATGTTTGAAAAATGGTATAACATGTATAGAGCAATTGAAAAAACCTTCGAAGCGAGTTTCAGAAATTTGCTCTATGGCATGCATGTGCTAACGCCATTCTGCCAGCCACACACGATGACTTGAATTATGTTTATTTTTATTCCTTTCTCGCTGTCAGATTCCAGACCTGGATGCTGTCATAGTACCAGTGGGAGGAGGAGGAATGATATCCGGTATTGCAACTGCATTGAAGGTATGACATCATGTAAAGTTCTTTACCTAATTAAAATGGAATTTTATATCCCAATGTTTTCAGATATAAATTGTAAAATGTGAATGCCGCTGTGACTGAAATTAGCGGGCATTTCCGGTGGGTACCAATCAGATCCCTTTGTCGGCAATAATTAGCCTCCACTGGGCAATGTTCTCCTGAAGACACAGCATATGGATTGGAACGTCGAGAACCAAAAAACTTTTCATGGCTCTTATTCCTTTGAAAGAATACATCGTGTAACCCTGATAAACTTCAACTACAATTCAAAATGTAAAATGTTTGACTTTTCATAATCTATCTTCAACAATTTAAAAGAAAATTTCAGATTACAAATATGTGATTTTTGCTTTGTCTGTATTTCCTTATATTTAGGGGTACATTAGCTGTTTTCCGCTTATTTATTGATATTTAATATAGTTATATATTTCATATATATATATATATTATCATGCAATGCATTACAGAGCAAAAATCCAGCCATCAAAGTCTATGCAGCCGAACCAGAAAATGCAGACGACTGTTTCCAATCATTCCAAGCTAAGAAACTCATCCCCCTACCTCCAGGACCAGTGGATACGGTAGCTGATGGTTTGAGAGTTTCTATTGGACAGTCTACTTGGCCAATCATTGAGAAGCATGTTGATGATGTCATCACCGTCACAGAACATGAGATTAAGGTGCAACTACATGTACTTTAGTGGACCTGGGGCCGTATTTTGAAAACTTTGTTATCTTTCATGTTAAGGAAAACTATGTTAATTGTCATAACAAATTGAAATTGCACGCAATGAACACTAATCATTGGTGTCTCTGATGTCTCTGATAATTTTATGCGAGCACAGCCATCTCTGCACAATTATTAAACCAATGTCTTGTCCTGATTGTGATTTGTTATGACAATTAACATCATTTTACTAACATAAAAGATAACATCGTTTTCAGAATAAGGCCCCAGATGGTCAGAATTTATGGAGTTCATTAAAAAGACTCTGGATAGCATTTGGAATCAAACCTGCTAAATATTGTCACATCCTTTTCCATGTGTATCCGACAAAAAAATGTTCCCGAGTATTTGTATATTCTGTCCATGATTTCTGATGCATTTGAGTGCAAATGGAAAGAAACTTTCAACTGAGGATATCAATCCTCTCTGTCGACCCCTATGCTTGCTACACCACAGGAATTCCACTAAGGGTTGTTGTAAAGTTTCCTATTCCACTGAGGGTTGTTGTAAAGTTTCCTATCGACATGCCTGATAGTATACATTGCACATTACTGATGATGGGAAGATTAATAAGAACAAAAATATTAAAGTGCCAAATGTATTCTTCCAGATTTTTGTGATATCGCATTGTATCATTGAATGTATTTTCATAATATATCTGTTGGGTGTTATTCATATAAAATAATTTTTAAAAACATCTGCAGAGAACCCTACCATGCAGTTAACCCTAATCCTAACCCTACCCTAATACATTGTACTGATGCATAGTGGGGTATTCTGCAGTTACGCCTAAAAATCGTTTCCAAGTAACTTTAAAATACATGGTCATTAAAAATGTTATATCCTTTTTTTTTTTCAGGATGCAACTCGTAATATGTGGCAGCTCATGAAACTATTTATTGAACCATCTGCTGGGGTGGGTGTTGCTGCAGCTCTGAGCCCAAAGTTTTCTCTCATGTCCAAGGAACTGAAGAATGTTGCCGTCATATTATGCGGAGGCAATGTGGATGTAGACGCAGTTAAACATTGGTTATGATGAGAACTACAAGATCCTTTGGGGTCAGGGAAAGTTAGTGAAAAATAATGGAATTAATCACTTTCTCAGGGAAGAGTGTAAATAAATGATTTCCCCAAGAAAGTAAGAGAAATTTTATTTCTATAGTGAGATTGTCAAAAGAACTCTGTAAGGAATAAGTCATATGAAATTTTGATGATCTATGACCTGGGTTCTTAATTATTTTGTCAGGCGGGCCAGAAATATTCCTGAAATTACGTCGCGGGCCACTGAGTATTATACATACATACAAAGATGTAATGGGACTGACGTCTCTTGCCCGAATACATTGTGTATTAACTTTCTGGTTTTTCATTCAGTGAGCGAGCGAAGCTAGCGAGAAAAAAAATGACACTTTAGAACCGTGAAAATCTAATTTCTTCATCGAAATGTGCTAATTTATAGATAAGATTTAACAAAATAAATCAAGAAACCATTTCACTGCCCAGAAATGAGGTGGCGAGTGCCCGAATGCCGGGTAATTTTGATATTCTCAAGTGAGGGCGGCTGCAGCCCCCATCCCTGAATCTAAGGACGGTGGAACAATTTTAAAATATCCCTCCCGTTTTATATCATAAACAATTATTATCCTTATTTTTTCTTCGTTCGATGTTTTCTTTTTTTTCCAACTGGCATGTTAGGACAGGCCCATGGAAATGGATAATTATGCGAGCGAGCAAAAATTTTGATACCTCTATACATACTAATAGTTAGGATGATGTATTATGTATCCACATATTACATAAAACAAGAAATTATTTTCAAACATTTTGGTAGATATTTTGGCGGGCTGCATGAAATCGTCTCGCGGGCCGCAAGTGGCCCATGGGCCGCACTTTAAGAACAGGGGATCTATGATCTAGGTGCAGGCACCTAGAGGTATGTCAAACTTGTGCATGTTAACCCTTTCTCGACATCACTCTGCATTTTGTGGTTTGGCTCAAGTACTTTTCATTCAGAGCTTTAAAAAATATACCAGATGCATGAGTAGAAAAGGCAAACATTTCTTCACACACTGTGTAAATTTTTTTTGCATGATCGAACTGAGTTTGATGCCAGGAAATTTAAAAAGGAGAATAAGCTTTGAAGTCCTTAATTTGGCAACTCATTGAGAGGTTCACAATCATTGTTGTTTTACGAAATTTGCCATTTTTTTTTCAACTTTCTATTCCATGCATATTGCTTTCAAAGACATTACATCTTATTAGAACCATGTAGCACTAAAAGAAAAATAATATTGTTGCCAATTTGAAGAACAAATGTGATCAATTTAGCCTTTAGATAATTCTTGTCATGAAAGGGTTTAAGGGATATGGGCATGAACAGAACGGTTGTGCAAAGTACATGTACCTGCAATCAGTATGGAAGGAAGTACTACATGTAGTTTTGGCTATTTGTTGAGTAGCACTGATCCAGGGAAGGCACTATCATTGCATACAATCATGAAAAGACTTCCAAGTCGAAACTGATATTGTTGCCTTCAGTAAAAGTCATATTTTGCTATTGATCTTGTCACTGAATAATTATATTTTACTCTGTCCTTATATGCTCTGAGTCTTAATTGAACATCATTCAACTTTATATTGTTTAATAATTATGGTCTTGATTTTTAATTACTGTATCAAAAGGAGGAAATGGCAAAGTATTTCATACTTCTCTCAGTTGTCAATTCCAATATTTTGTTTACACGTTGAATGTTGTATTGTAACTTGTATAAGATACAAGATACAAGATATTTTATTTCGTCTTCGCAACATAATTACAAAGAAATTTGGTTTCCACTGGTATAAATCAAGAAAATACATAAATATAAGAAACAATTAGAGGTAACACATATACAGCAATAAAGGAAAACATGGAGAATACGTGCAAATAAACAAACATTGTCAAGGTACTTCAATTCGTCTTTTAGATTGCTAATTCGAATCATAAAATAGTTCATTATTATCAAAGTTTTGCAAAATTGTTTCAATAGCCCCCCTCATTTCAGCACAAAGGTAAGTTATGTTATTAAGTATTGTTATCACTATTATAGTTATTATTGTTATTATTGTTATTGTTATTATTATTATTATTACTATTATTATTACTACTACTATACTTCTACTACTAATTGTATTGTATTATTTCCATTAAAACTATCATCATCATTGTGTCATTATCCAACAGTAGTAGTCAACAATCAGACGCAGAAGTTCAGCGTTGAACCTGTGAATTAAATTTATGGACAGAGTCGGGTACGAACGAATTTCTAAAGCGTGAAAGGCGGGTTGGAGTGGGGCGAAGTCGGATTCCAGAATGATTAAATGAATAAGAGGAATAAAGTGGATGGGAAACGTCTTTCATGATTGATCGAACCTTTTCAACGATACAGAAATATACAGAAACATACAGAAATATTCATGTTAAGTTTCTGTTATTATCGGTGTGTATATGATGCAGATGAATTCTCTTTTTTGTATTTAATTAAATTAAATTAAACAATACAAGGCAATTATAAAGCATCATAGATCTAGTTAACTTTTCAAAGGTGCAGAGGAATAACAGAACAATGGAAGGAATATTCACTTTCATGATTATGTTCAGTACATGTACATAATATACTCAAGATATGTAGTTGCATTATGAGAACAGTTATGACTTAATTGCATCTTGTTTGGAAATAAATCTCGCCCTAAAGATACTGCTTAACGACCGTTCAGTGAAAAAGCATTCCATAAGATGAAGCACACACTCTCACTAAAAAATAATTTAAAAATTGGCATATACATATGGGGTTCCATATGCCTATACTCACCTAAAACCTGAGAGTCAAAGTTGATCAATGATATTTCTCTGATTGACATATTGTTATTTCATTTTTCATCGCTCATAAAACCTGTTATTAAAATTTCCTTAATTTGTAATGACGTCCAATCTTACTATTGTATAAGAGGTTAAATTTGATGTTCCAATTTTTAAAATTGTTTTCCTTCATGTACAGCCGTTCCATACTCTTGATCTCTTTTCCATTTTCTTTTCCATTTTCTTTTCATCATCTTCATCCAGCTCATGACTCGTGTGTTCACCCTTCATTGCTATCCAGAACATTCACCCCTGCTCATACTCCTCCCATATCATTCTCATTGGTTCTCCTTTCACCCTTGATTCTTCTACTTTCTGGATTCTTCCATGAATTCTCTGTACTTCTATTGCTTCAATTGATACATCATGTACATGAGCCTGATCGGTTAGTCACGGACGGACATTTGACAAATTTTGAAAGTTTGAAGACCTGTAAAAAATAAGTTATGAGATGTGTTGATCTGTTTTATGTTTCATTGTGAAGGGTACCGCTGAAGGTGCTAAATGATGATAAAATTTGGTTGCCATGGTTACCTACTAAAAATAGAATCCATTAAATATTCATTGTCACGGACGGACATGATAGAAATGGGTTTCTTGACTTATCGGTAATCTTTTGTCTTTTCTATCTAAACAAACTGTCAGTGACAAACTTTTTTGACTGCCGAAATGTTAGTCCAGTTAATTGATTTCCCTGTCACATACATAGAATTTTAAAGCAAGCTGTAACTTTTGGTAGAGGTCCGAAAACTTTTTGTCACGGACGGACATTTGGGCGTCACGGACGGACATTTTGAGCGTCACGGACGGACATTAACTTAAAAACTGCATGTGTTCTTATCTAAAATTGCGCATATGTACTTCTTGCTTTCTAATTTTTGTTTGAAATTGATGTTATTCCACTATTAAGCAAAACTTAGCATGAAAAACTTAGTTTTTAAGTGGAATCTTTGTCAAAAGTGGATGCCTGTAATTGTATTGTAGTGTATACACAATGTACAAGTGCATGTACATGTACTCATGTAGTGTGCAACCGTACATGTACAATATATGCTACAGACCAAAGTGAACATGTTGAGAAGAATGTGATGTAAGCTTTCAAAATATAACCCTTTACATGACAGTCATGTAGGTGGACTGACATCAAACATCAATATTTAGTATTTTAATTTACTTTACAGCTCAAAGTCATATATTTTGTTTCAAACATAGAGGTAATATAGAATAGGATTATGTGTGATTGATCATTATCATATTATAGGAAGTAAAATTTCTCATCTGGTTTGCAACATCACATACATTGTACCAGTACTCTTTATAACATCTCATATTTTTTTATACTTCTGTTTAAGAGGGTGAAAACCAAATCATGAAATGCAGATCATTGTCTAACTCTAAATTTTTCTCATACCATAGTTTACTTTTTCAGTAATGTGTCTATCACTTTAAGAACAATGTTGGCTTTCTGGACAAAGGCCCTAGTGGCAACAGTTGAGTGTATAAAGCCCATAGAGCCTAATTATGTCCTGTTAGTTGAGGGATTGCCCAACAGGACTAGTTTAAGTCATAAATTATAACTTTCTGACCCCCTTCCCCCCAAAAAACTGTTTCAGGGTTGATGCAACCAATTAAATTATGAGCATTTACTATCATACAGTGTCTAAAAAGGTTTCTTCTTAATATGTTATGTGATTACATAATTTTTAAAAAATTGTTGGCTGTGTATGATCCTGAACTACAAAAAATCTCTATCTGTCTCAAATGTTACAATTAATTCAAAGCATTCTTACAAAATAGAGTCCAAACATGGCTCTTGCAGTCTGATACCACATCTGACCTCCAATGTTTATAATTTTCAAGCACAACTTGTAATTTAATTTGAATATTGATCAAGCTTCGGTATTAATGTTGAATCCAAAACTTTTACACGTTGTTGATGACCAAAAATATCAGCTACAATAATAGCAATAATAATATTAATAAATAAATAAGTAAGAAAATAAGTATTCACCTTCTGTAAACACCTGTAATGGATGTCTTTTGCAGACTGACGATGCAGGCTGGCTCCCATTAGAGCCATAGCAAAAATCATTAGGTTTTTATGACATTTATTAGCTTGAAAAAGAAAAAAAAATTGGGGTGGGGTGGGGGGGTAATTTTTGCATTCATATTGGGATCACAATACAGTCCAACCTGTTTTAGCGACCACCTAGACTACCTGTCTATAAAGACCACAATTTTTGTTTCCCTTTAAAACTGTTTCTCATTGAAACATGTATTAAAGGAACCTGTACTTAAAGACCACCTGCTCGTAAAGACAGTTTTCTTGTCCGTCTTGAGCGGTCTTTATAGACAGGTTTCACTGTACGTGATATTTTGGATGAAATATGTTTCATGGACCAATAAACAATAAAACAATTCACTGAATTTGAAATCTCACAGCATTTACCATTTCAGTATATTGGATTGTCCGTCCGTGACAAAATTAGTGTCCGTCCGTGACAGTTTTCAAATTCAGTTTTAGTATATGTATATTTAATTGATCAAGGTTTTATTTATACATGGTATAGGTC